>APFE030981350.1:0-27169 GCA_000404065.3 Pinus taeda
TTTTCCCTAAGTTTAGACTTAGGGACTCCATTAAAATATCAATTATTTTAATATATCCTAATCTATTTAGGATCTTCCAAAACCCTTTCTGGGTATTAGAGATCTCATGTGCCCAAACCTCTCCACCAAATTTCGTGGCTAGAACACATTCGATGCTACCCCAAATCATCAAATGTACTATCAGTGGTATTATTTACTGGAGTGTAAATATCATGCATGCATAAGAGCTTAATCCTATGTTTGGATTGCGCAATTTTTGAAGCATGAATTCCCTTTAAATATGGTCTATTCATCCTAGGAATTACGCAAGAGATTAGGTGCTTGGAGAGATGTTGAATATGCTAAGGATTTGTCTTAAGCTAGCTTGTGAGTTGAGAGAGTTGAGCATACTTATGTGCAATTGTTCTAGTGAGAACAAGCTTTTTGTATTCACTCATATTTCTCATATGTGCAATAGAGATAACAAGGTTTTGAGTGGTGTATTTCCCCATATACATCTTGTGTTATGTGTCATTGATTTATCTTCTTCTTGTTCATGATGTTTTCATTGATCTATTGGCTTCCATTGGTTGAGAGTAGAAGTAGATTCTTTTCCTATGCTTTAGTACATTGCACAAGCTTGTGAATCTATATGATTTTCTTAAATAAAGAGAGATGGAAGGAAGGGGGGAGAGAAAAAGATAGGAGAGAGGGAGGGAGATAGTGACAGAGTTGGAGGGTGAAGAGAGGGGGGAGGGTGATATAGACTTAGGGTGAGAATGGAGAGAAAGGGATAATGAGGAAGGAAGAGAGAGGACATGAGAGAGAGGATAGAGGGAGGGAGAGAGAGGGAGTAGGAGGGGGAGAGAGAGGTAGGTAAGAAGAAAGAAATATAGAGAGAAAACTGGAGAGAGAGAGGGAGTGATAAGGTAGAGAAATAGATGGAGAGAGGAGAGCAGGAGGGAAGAGAAATAGAAGGGGGAGAGAGGGAGAGGGAGAGGAAGGGGGAGGGAGAGATAGATATATATGGAGAAAGAATGTGTATGCTTTGGGAGTGATATAAAGAGAGAAAGGAGAGCGAGAGGGAGATAGAGATATATATGGTAGGTGAAGAGAGGTAGAAAGAGGGAGGGGGGTTGGGAGAGATAGAAATATATGGAGAGAGAGGTTATGTGTGTTTGGGGGTGGGGGGTGGGGTTGAGATAGAGATACAAATAATTAGAGATGGAGGGAGATATAGATACAGATGGAGGGGGCAGAAACAGAGGATGATTTCTTGGACACAATGCATTGATTTCAATGTAGATGATGATTTACAATCCTATTTGATTTATTGCACTAGATGTGATTTCAATGTAGATGTTGATTTCTAATTATATTTGGTTTTTTGCACTAGATGCATTGATTTTAGTGTATATGTTTATTTCTAATCCTATTGGATTGCTTGCTCTAGATGCATTGATTTTGTAGAAATTCTGGTTGTAGATTAACCTGATTACGCAATATAACTAAAGAAAAATACTTAATCTACTTCTACAATCAAACATGCGTAAACTTAATAGATTTGAGCAAGATCAAGCGGAACACATATAACAGAGAAGAAGAATCAATACACATGAACCATAGAAAATACTCAAGGGAAAGCCCTAGCTAAAAGCCCCACTATCTGTATTATCATACCAGGTGGAAAGATCTGAAAATTACACAAAGCTTTAACTCTCACAGCTAGCCAACTCTTAGTACAATCCTCCTGGATGCTCACAAGCAATCAAAGCTTCTCACAAGCCTTTTCCTCTACCCTTCAAGCCTCCCATTTCCTTGCGTTGTTTCTCCTGGGTGATCCTACTATTACCAAGCGTAACGCTGGTCACTCACACTGATCTCACACCCTATAAAACTGCACAATCCTCAAGGAACCTTGTTCCTTATGCATGGATGAGTTTCCTTTTGTAGGAAGACTCATGCAACTGATAGTACACTGTCCCTGTCTTTAATCTCAACTGAGTCTTTCTCTGAATAGACATGCATGAGTTACTGATGGGAGAATCTTCAGTTATCTGGAGTACACTAGTTGGATGCATGCATGCATTAACTGACTGAACTCACAATTAGTTCTTCAAACAAATTGGAACTAATTTAACTGGACTTAATTTAGTTAACTAAGCTAACTAATTACAACTCAAATACAACTCATCCTTATCTCCTTAATCAAGGAATAATCTCCTTAATTTAAGGGATAATTGTTGCATGACTTCACAAAGACTTCTAGCTTGAATTTCTCCAACTAATTAACTCAAGATGAATTAGTTAATTATTTTTCAAGTAGCTCGTGAGACTAAATTTGAATTTTAATTCACAATTCTAATTCAAGTAAAAATCAAAATTGGAATATTCTGAATGCTATTTTTAGCATTTCTTGTTGCTATTCTCAACACTCCCTCTCAAAAATAAAGGAATTCAACTCAATCCCAATCCTGAACCTTTGGAATGTTCTACATGCAACAGTTCTCTCTAGTGTTGTTGCTCCAACAACTCCAGAAACAAAAAAAATATCCAACCTGAATCAGAATGATGCATTTGTAATCAAAGTCTCTGATTGTTATTACCTCTGTCGACTGAAAACTTTGTGCTTTTGTTGACTTAGCCTGTCTACACTGTTGTTAATCCTTTTCTGCCCTTTTCAGTATTTGAGTGCTCTAGCCTTTGTCACTTTGATATCTGACTGCATCAATCCCACTGATTCCTCCTGCTACTATGTACTTTGGGCTCCCGTAGCAAGGTACGATCCATGAGATAAAACCTCTCAATGGACCCTGCCAAATTTTAGCCTTCTTGAGACTATCACTTCACATTGCCCCACCTCACACCTGGAGGTATGGCTGCATGTGATCTCTCTGCCCACTTGGCTCAAAATTTCCCCCTAATGGAGGTCTCTGCATGAGTGGATGCCTCCACTCAGTCTCCTCTCAGCATCTCCAATTATGGCTCCTCCATAATTGTCTGAGACTTCTTCTGGGGTTGTATGTTGAGAGGTAATTTACTCTCCCTCTCAACCACCAAGTCTTTAACATTTGCCTTGCTCCTCAAGGCTTTTCATGCATCTTGAACCTCAAGAGCATACAATTTCTTAACTTGTGAACTGATCTATTTCACCTGTCTCGTGGTGATGTGTCTAAAGAAAACATTTCCCTTACTGAAGACAAAATCGTAGCCTTTGTCCTCCAATATTGCGATTGGTACCAAATTCTTCTTCAATCCAGGCACATACTTCACATCTTTCAAGGTGATAAGAGCTCCACTTTCCCTCTGAAAAGCAATCGTGCCCACTCTAACACACTATACATTTCATCATCACCCATCTTTATGTGCATCTTGAGGTATTTCTCCTCCAAGGTACTGAGTAAACTTTTATCGCCGGTCATGTGGAATGAGGCTCCAATGTCAAGAAACCAACCACAACCCATCATCAATGACAATGCATGTGATGAGAGTAAAATCCATTTTGAAATGAGAGGCTAATGCCTCACCTTCTGATCAATCTGAGGATCCCTTCTTGGACTTCTTTGATGGGCAATTGGTTGCATAATGTCCCATCTCGGTTTTTTTTTTTTTTTACTGTATGATATGAATTCGACTTGCACTTGCAACCTCAAACAACAAACTTTGAATTCTCTTCTCCGTATACTGTTCACAGCTCCAATAAAGTTGGCTCTGATACCATGTAAAAATACTGACTATAGATTAACCTGATTATGAAATATAACTAAAGAAAAATACGTAATCTACTTATACAATCAAACTTGCGAAAGCTTAATAGATTTGAGAAAGATCAAGCGGAACACATATAATAGAGAAGAAGAATCAATACACATGAACCACATAAAATACTCATGGGGAAGCCTCAGTAAAAACCCCACTATCTGTATTATCATACAAGGTGGAAATATCTCAGAATTACACAAAGCTTTAGCTCTCACAGCTAGCCAAATCTCAGTACAATCCTCCTGGATGCTCATAGGCAATCAAAGCTTCTCAAAAGCTTTCTCCTCTGCCCTCCAGGCCTCCTATTTCCTTGCAATATTTCTCCTAGGTGATCCCACTATTACCAAGTGTAACACTGATCACTCACACTGATCTCACACCCTGTAAAACTGCACAATCCTCAAGGAACCTTGTTCTTTCTACATGGATGAGATTCCTTTATAGGAAAACTCATGCAACTGATAGTACATTGTCCCTGTCTTTAATCTCAACTGGGTCTTTCTCTGAATAGACATGCATGAGTTACCTATGGAAGAATCTTCAGCTATCTGGAGTACACTAGTTGGATGCATGCATGTATTAGCTGACTGAACTCACAATTAGTTCCTCAAACAGTTTGGAACTAATTTAACTGGACTTAACTCAGTTAACTGAGCTAACTATTCACAACTCAAATACAACTCATCCTTATCTCCTTAATCAAGGGATAATATCTTTAATTTAAGGGATAACTATTGCATGTCTTCACAAAGACTTCTGGCTTGAATTTCTCCAACTAATTAACTCAAGATGAATTAATTAATTATTTTTCAAGCAGCTGGTGAGACTAAATTTAAATTTTAAGTCACAATTCTAATTCAAGGACAAATCAAAATTGGAATATTCTGAATGCTATTTTTAGCATTTCTTGTTTCTATTCTCAACATATTTCAGTGCATTTGGTGATTTATAATCCTATTTGATTGCTTTCGTTAGATACATTGATTTCAGTGTAGATGTTGATTTATAATTATGTTTGATTTCTTGCACTAGATGCATTGAGATCAGTGTAGATGTTTATTTCTAATCTTAATAGATTGTTTACTTTAGATGCATTAATTTCAGTGTAGATGTTTCCTAATCCTATTTGATTGCTTGCATCAGATGGATTCAGTGTTGTTAAGCCTGAGAATGTAAATTATTAAAAATATTTTTCAAGATTAGATGGAAAGGAGAGAGAGTGAAGAATATTTCTTGCACTAGATGCATTGACTTTAGTGTAGATGATGTTTTCTTAGAATTCCATTCAATTTCTTGCACTAGATGCATTGATTTCAATGTAGATGTTGATTTCTCATCCTATTTAATTCCTTGCTCTAGATGCATTGATTTGAGCATAGATGATGATTTCTAATCCTATTTGATTCCTTGCACTAGATGCATTTATTTTAGTGTAGATTTTGATTTCTAATCCTATTTGATTGCTATCACTAGATGCATTTATTTCAGTGTAGATGTTGATTTCTAATCTTATTTGATTTCTTGCTTTAGATGCATTAGTTGTTGTTAATATTGACGCTGTGGATTATTAAGAAAATATATTTTCAAAATGTATTTAATAATACCTAAAAAGAAACTATTAATAATTAATTAATTATCAAAATTTGTGATACCTAGGATTAAAATGAAATAGATGTGTAGAATCAATTCTCCTGCAAAGTGCAAATTAATCCTTAACAAGATCATATCCCTTCTACATCACCAACTAATTACTAATAAACAATTACATATATTCAAAATTACTATTAGATAATTTCATACAAAAATGTATTCATAATATTTATAAGAGGAAAAGATATATTTATAAACATTCAAAACGAATCAAAATATTCTTGAAGGAAATGTGATAATTGTTTGGAGAAACAAATAATGTAAATATGTTATAATTCTAGCCACTCATTAAAAAAAATCAAAAATACATTATTTCTTGACTTTTTTTAATAGACTATAGATAAAAAAACATCAAA
Organism: Pinus taeda; assembly: GCA_000404065.3. NCBI lineage: Eukaryota > Viridiplantae > Streptophyta > Pinopsida > Pinales > Pinaceae > Pinus > Pinus taeda. Next base: position 5,748 of record APFE030981350.1, read on the forward strand.
ATATATTTGAAGGAAATAAATTATTTCAAACATTAGAAAAGGAAAAAAATTATTCGAGAGTAATCTTGACGCAATAAATTATTAAAACTACTCTTTGAGATATATTTAGTACCTCGAAGGACACTATTGGGACTTAATTAATTGTCAGAAGTTGTGATATCTAAAATTAAATGAAATAGATGTGTAGCATCAATCCCCCTACAAAAGATTGACAAGATTGTATCCCTTCTTCATAACCAACTAATTAATAATAAACAATTCACATAAACACACAAACCACTCAAAGCATTCAAACACAGATGTACAAGCCATTCAAGGCAAGAAACACAGAATAAAAGAAGAGAATGATATGGTCATGCAAAGCGAAGAAAACATAATGTGAATTTTGAAGTTAATCTCAAACATATACATAATAATGATAATCTAAAAATGTGACATTGTTTCCCTCAATTGGAAGTAGCTTAGATCCATCTAACACTGGATCTATCATATGCTAAGAGGGATCAAATCCATTGAGGTGAAAACCTATCCTCAAATTCTACAATCCAAAAAGAAGGTTTTCACCAAGGGATTTGATCCCTCTCGGAGCATGATAAACCTAGTGTTAGATGGATCTATGTTGGAATAAAATTGATTAAAAAATAATATGAAAATTTATATTTTTACGTCGTAGGCTTGGTCTATATTGAAATTGGGCTTGAGGATTTTTGTTTTTGAAATAAATGAGTAAACAAGAATTTATTTCAAGAGAATATTCTTCGTCTAATACATCATGATACGAAAAGTATTTGAACGGTTTTCAGTTTCAAATCAAAGAATAAGAGGTTTAATTTAAAAATCATTTAGTTCCCCACCTATTAAGCACATTTGAATCAAATAGTTTCATTTGGTTAGTAATGTTTCCCAGCAATTCATACCATCACGCGATTTGATCGTCACATTCAAACCTGTCACTTTGGGATCACCACATTCACACTTGTCACTCTCAGCCTCATAATAGACTTTGTAGTACGCGACTATGTTGAAGTTTTTAAACCAAATATGAGATCTCAAACCATAACGAGAACCTAACTAACTCTCAGTATATTTATGAGAGGATGTTAGCTTCGGTTTTTTTCTTCGTGAGGTGGAAATCCGTGCCCAATCCAACTTCACATTTCTAAACATTAAATTATCCTTGAATTGTATCTTATGATGCCATATTAAATAGAAACACTTTAAATGCAATTTATTTCATGCTTCGTATTATTATATATTACATTTATATAATAATTGGAAGTTTAAAATTTATTATAGGAAGAATTTCGGCGTAAATGACATAGAGAAAGCCCTTTTCCGACGCGTTTCGAACCAACAAGTGTGGTTCATCGTCAGGACAAGCTAAAGAGACAGATCTAGTCTAGTGCGTTAAATAGCTCGAGCAGAGATTCCAACAACTAAAATCAATTAACGTCTAATTTTGATCCAAGGACCCTGATAAATTATTATTATTTTTAATCTTATTATTATTCCCAATATTTACTATTTTATTTGCGGAAATAAGTAAAACTAGGTAAAAATAAAAATAGTAAAACTAGGGAAAGGTCTTTCTCTATGTGATTTACGCCGAAATTCTTCTTATAACTATGATGGATCACAGAAGCCTCAATTATACAATTAAAATTTATTTTTGGTCACCCATGAGGTTTTTAGTAGTATTTAATGGGATCCAATTCAAATAATTTAATGGGATTTATGGGATGATGGCGGTTTCATGACACGCTTTGTCAGTCACAAAAACAAACAAAAAATAATTTTTTATACATGCGACCATTCACTTATAAAATGTGTCATTATATATTTAAATAAGCTGACGACTATATTAATTTACTATTGTTCTATGTTGTTACAATCACATTAGCCCAATTCTTCTCTTAATCAACAATTTTTCAAGACAATTCAATCTTACAATAATCAATAGAAATTCTAGATAGAACAATAAATGCAATGAAAAATAACAGACAAATAAGAAACACTAGGTTTGATAAAAGACCGGGGAAAACTCCCCAAGGGGGAAAACCTTTCAAATTCTTCTTCTTATTAGATTGTCATAAAATGTTTAACAAAGACAGTACAAAATTATAATTCTTCAATAATAAGACTATCCAGAAAAACCAACCAAAAAATATCCAAGAGATGAGCCATTTAAAAATATTGATCTAAGTTAACGTTCCAAGCTTGTGGTCAACTGTCAATATTTGTAATAAATTGTCAACAGAAACCATAGTTTCTAGCGGCATGGAGCTAGTAATCATGTAGGCAACTAAAATTCTCCAATCACAGGGAGCACCCTATATGGGTGTAGCTACAACAAAATTTTCTTGTTTGAACACTATGGCTACAAACAAAAATCCTAATTCACATGTGTGAGTTCAGAACCTACAATCTTAGACCGTATGAACCAATATTTGCGAACCAACTTCAGACTTGTGCGAGCCAAACCAAATAAGAGAGAATAAGAAGATGTTTGATGATTATGTCCAAAGGATGTTTTCTTGACTTGTATTTATAGCCATCCATGGTTGTCCAATTTCTCTTTAAAGCCGACTTGACCTTTTGTGCATATGTGGGTTTTCATATTAAAATTATATTTTTCCTTAACCAATTTAAATTCTTCAAAGGGCTAGGATGGGTCTTTCTTGAAAAGGAAGGTTGTCCAAAGGAGGGATTTTATACCTGAGCTGCAAAATTAACACTCCCTCTCAGCTAGGGAGAAATTACAAGTTGCAACGTGTGTCCTTTCTCAAATATCAAATAAAAAATCATATTTTCTCATATGTTGAACACTCTCGAATCCAAAAGAAGAAGAATTTGACATCATAGGGGAGCTCAAGCTACCAACCTCTATCCATCAATTGTTATATGGGAGTTCCAACTCAACCCACATCATCAAGGAGCCCATCTCTACCCATTATCATAGGACAATAGGTAGGATACGATTTACCATGATAGGTAAGGATCAAAACTATCTATTTTCTATTGACCTTCCCATCAGGACCCTCAAGAGTCAAGTGGTAAAACACATGCATCCACAACCTTGGGAGGAGATACACAGTTACCCTACAAGGTAAGGATGAAACACAACCCATGGCAGTTAGGGGAGATAGACACCTACCCTATAAGGTAAGGATCAGGTACACCCAAATCATCATCTCAACCCATTGGCCAGATGGGGAGGAACAATCCCAACAAACCTAGCTTGTGGGTAGGATGCATACTAGGGTATACTCAATAGGGAGATATACACACTTACCATGATTTAAGGATCAGACACCCCCTGAGATGACAATAGTGGAGATACACGCTTAATGTGAGGTAAGGATCATACACACCTATTATCCATGATTTCCCTCGACGTTAAGAGCTCGTCGACTCAATTCCTTACTCTGGGAGCACAGACAGGGGGGAAGAGCATAGCTCAATGTCCTCGATCATTTGGGACCCTTACCTAGGAGGGTCACATCCATTAGTCCGAGCTCCACTCTGAAGACCAATAACTTTCCTTTCGGCAAAGCCTTGGTGAGTATGTCTACAATTTGCTCATCAGTCAAAATATGATGAAGTCTCACAGCTCCTCTCTACACCATTTCATGGATGCCCAACTAGCACTCCAAACAAAAAGAAAATCCAGGAAAAATTATTTTAAGGAAAGTACTCTTCTTCCACAAGCAATCTTGGCACAACTTCCTTCAGAAAGCTCGACCTCCTAGACCCTCTGTGTCATCCTCTGCACTGCTCTACATATACCCTATAACATCAAGCTTCCAACATGCCTTTGATGAAGTCGTTCTGCCTATCTCTATTGAGGGAATCACCTCTCTGACACTCTGGACCCTCTGCCTAGCCTCTAAAATTGAGAACAAATTTCTTCCACAGTTTGTCAACTTGCAGTTAGGGTTTATTTTTGTTTTTGCAGTATTTGTCCCTTGCTATCTGGTTGTTGTGTACAAACTAGGTCGTTCTCACGACTTAGGCTTGAGCCTGGTTTTAGTTACGGTTCTGATTTGGTTGTCTGGTTGGGGTTGAGGGTTTCCTTGAAATCAAAATCCTGGACTAGGTTTTGTCTGTTGTATCAGACACTGTGTACTTTATTTGTTTTGGACAATGTAATACTTAATTTGCATGGAATAGCAACAGTGTAAATATAAATTATCTGTCTTTGTTTGCTCACGAAAAAGTGTGAAAGTTTGTCCAAAATTACCTCTGTTGCAATTCGTTTCTCGAGTGCTTTGTTTTTGTATTCTCCTTTTGATCGATTCACTGTATGTCACTCTTCTAGTTGTGAATTCAATTTGCTTGCCCGTTCGCTCTGGTTGTGGGATTTATATGCGTGTTATAATGTTGCTTTCTATTAAGAAAGGAAGAAAAAAAACACAACCTACAGTAGTAGGCCCGTACTCTATTTTGTTATCATTGAATTCAATTAGTTAATAGATAAACATAATGGCACAACACGTAGGCAATGATACAGATGGACGATAGGAAAAAAATTGCGTTCTGTCTCTTTTGATTTCTCGTATCTGGAAATGTTGAACCTTTTACATGTTTTCCATTGCTACATTTATACATCTTCGTTTACAGTTAATGAAACTGTAGTTACTTTCGGTTATAGGCAGTATAGTTGTATAACTACTAATTCTCGGTTTTGTTTACATGAAAAGACTTTCATTTAGAAATTTTTGTCTTTTCTTTTTAAGTTGACAGAACAATTATTAATCTGTTGTTTATTAAGGTTAGATACATAACAATCCTAACTCACCAACTAAATTTTGACTAATACAACAACTAAGAGGAAAAAATACGAAATCCTACCTCTTGCTCTGATAAACTAAACATGAAAAGACAATCGAAATGCTACATCAACTTTTCAACCTGGCAGAGACATCACCTAGTCATGACACTCTAGCTGGATGCAACTACATCAAAATACTTTTAAAACAGGGATATCATAAAATTATATAAATTAAACTCATAATTCGTACGGATCTTTACTAACTAGACCAGCCAAAATTATAGTTCTTACAAATCCCTACACACTTATAGGTCTTACAAATCCCTACTAAACTGGGAATAAAATTTAATATAATTTTTACAGATCGGTCCTAAATCATGAATGAAATTATAATATAGTTCTTACAAACCCGTACATATAATATATATATATATATATATATATATATATATATATATATATATATAATTAGATGCTTATCCTTCAAAATTATTATAAATAAAATAAATTTTAGCATGGCTCTACACAGGATACCATATGTAGGTGAGTAACTTACACGTCTATTTTGTTTGAGCCTTGTGGAAAAGAGGATGACGTAGAGTGTCTCTTACTAACCATGTGCATTTTTGAATAATCCTTTAGGATGGCTAAGAGGCATAAGAGAATATGCAATCTTGGTCTGGCTCTGGGATGGTAAGAGATTAAATATTGTGCCTAAAGATTGTGCTATCATTGAAAGATATTATATTTTTAATAGAATTTTTTTTTATTTATTTTTATAAAAATAGGAAATGAAGTATTTATTTTTGATATATTATATTGTTTGATTTTATTTATTGAAAATTCAATTATCTTTTATAAAATTAAAATAGTGTGAAATTGAAGTATTTTTGTTTATGAATATGTTTAATATTGTTGCTTTATTATTGAATTTATTTGGCCAGTGTTTTAACATCTAATAGAGGGACATATTATTATTACTTTTAACTTTTATTATACTAATAAATTTTAGCTATTTTTTATTTTTTAATTTTAAATCTAATGCTTCATTTATCTTATACTCCATTACAATATACAATATTTCCCCAAGACTAAGTTCACAATAAATGAATCATAACATAAAGATAACTTCACAACGAAGCTTTACTAATAAAGAGGACATGTTATCTAGTTGTATATACTAACATAGCCATATAAACTAAAGGGTTGGAAAACACCAATAGACATCAAAACACTTACCTCATAATACATTTCACATTGCTAAGATTTTAAAAAATCATAAAAAAGTAACTAAATAATAATTTTTTTATTATTATCATTATTAGTAAAAAGAATAAATATATGTATTAAACATATATATACATTTCAAAAAATATGTAACGAGATTTTTAACTATGGATATTCACCCTCGTTTTACCATGGAAATTCTTAACTTATTACTCCCATCTACTAATCGAGATTGTATCATTATATTGTTTTTCATCCATGTCAATGGTTTCAAAATGCAAAAAGTGGAGAAATCAATTCACAAGACCATTTTTACTAGCATGACCTAGTTTAGAAAATTAAGGTCTGGAACCTTTGAGGAACATTTTGAGGCATCAAAAGAAGTTTTTTGGGGTAGAAATTTGTTTTTTCTTATTTTACACACAGAGACCTTTCCAATGGTCACTCGAAAGTTGGCCTTCTTGCTTTCACCACCATAATTCGAGAGGATGTCATGTTAGTCTCCATTATTCATGGAAAAGTGGCTAGCCAGGTGATTATGATAAAGAAGACTCTAGAAGATTCCATATTGTAACTTGGAGAGGATGTCATGTCAGTCTCCATTATTCATGGAAAAGGGGTTAGCAAAGTGGAAAAGGGACTAGCCAAGTGATTATGATGAAGAAAACTCTGGAAGATTCCATATTGTAACATGGAGAGCATGTCATGTCAGTCTCCATTATTCATTGAAAAGGGGTTAGCGACATGGAAAAGGGGCTAGCCAAGTGATTATGATGAAGAAGACTCTAGAAGATTCCATATTGTAACTTGGTTAAGATACGAGGTAGTCAAACCTAACCACTAGTAGGCTATCAGGAAGTGTTAGAACTGGACCACTATGAGGAAAAGGGTTTCATCCTTTCAAGTGCATTTGTTCCATACAAGAGAAAAAATAACCGATAGGGATAGAACACATAGAGGATTTGTGCACTATAGTAGCCCACTAGCCACAAAACATGTGTCAAATCATGGTTTGTGAGCTTTTATTTCATTGTTCTCTATTTTCAGCATAATTTTAATTTGCATACATAAACAACTAATATTAATCTACTAAATAAATCTAAAGAGAAATGAAACCCTAATAATGTAGATTTAGGGTTTTTCAACATAAACCAACCAAATTATAAATATATATTATATATGAACTATTTTATTTATTAAATCAATAATTTATTATTATTTGAATCATTAACAATAAATTACTAAAATAATTATTTATATTAAATTGGTTTCAAATTAATTAAATGCATCATTTTAATGAATTATATAATTAAGTCAGTTTGGGGTAGCTTAAATGACAATGGTCGTGGAAATGAAGTCTCACCGAACTAGAAGTCTTCGGTCCAATTCTTGTGCTATCCTCCCCGAACCGGAAGTCTTCGATTCAAATATTGTGCTATCCTCCCCAATCAAGATAAAAATAACATGAAAAATGTGTAGTCCTACCAAGCTGACAAAAAAAAAAATTTAAACATTCAACTAATTTCAATATTTTTTAATTTATTAATTTTTTTTAGAGATTTCATATAAAAATAAATAAATATTTAATATCAAAAATAATTATACAAAAAATAAATAAATATACTATATTGTTTTTTTTTAAATTTAAAAGATTCAAAATTAAAAAACAATTTTTTTTTAACAAAATCCCTGCCATCACAAACATCTATTCAATAATATTATATTTTAGTTTATAACTTATTCTTGGTCATTAAATGTCGTTTGAATAGATTGTCTTCATCTTTAGAAGAGGATATTAGAGGAGGATAGACATTTCAAAAGAAAACTAGCTTTCAATTAAATCCCTAACATCATAAACATCTATTCAATATTATTATCGATGTCGTGTTGGAAATAATAATCCCAACCACCACAATAAATACCCTGAAAACAACCATCTTTGTCAGAGTTTATTTTTGCAAGTTGTGTCTCTGTTTGAAGTTGGAAGACCTGAAGCCAGGCACGAACAATTCTGAAACGCAGTAAGGAATTTAAAGCATTTAATGTATTTTGGTAAATAGATATGGGTAAGCATTCATTTAGCTACTATTGCCCACACTCCACAAACACCTGTGTGATTCTGATCACACTCAATAACAAAGTCATATTAATTATTTTGCTCTGTCATGTATTAAATGTAAAATTATATGTTGAGTTAAATATGAATGTAAAAGTCATTTTTGTAGGTGATAGAAAGTAAGAGAGCAAGAAAGAAATAGAGCAAGAGTCTCTAATGAGAAAATGGTGGAGCAAATTTTGATGGGCATGTGAAAACAACAGTTATTGTGTTTTACTATGTGTTATTCCACGTGAAGTGTAAAACCTTTGTTTTACTTGGTGAATGAGCCAAACTCTCATGTGAATGTATTTTTCATGATTTAGAATTCAATCCTAAGTTTTTATAGTGTTGATCCAACCTTACTTTGTTTTACTCTCTGTTTTTTCCATGAGTGAATTCTGTATTTTCAAGTTTGTTTAATAGTTGCGCGAAATCCAGGTCCACAAAATCTAGCTATGCAGAATCGAGCCCCGCGCTGTGCGAAATCGAGCTACGTGAAAGTCACATCCCTCATAAAAAGTCACACCCCTCTGCCTCTCTGCATAAAAATTTTCAACATGGTATCAGAGTAGGTTAAACTGTGTTAGTGTAAAAACAAGTGTTTTTACTAGCAAGTAAGAATTGTTTTGAGGGAAGATAGGTAGAAATTTTTTATCACTCAGAAATGGAAACATCAAGAACAAGCTTGACTAATCCTCAAATACCTCTGTTTAATGGCAACAATTATGATTATTGGGCTATTACAATGAAGGCCCTGTTTTCTTCTCAAGACATTTGGGATTTGGTGGAGAATGGTTTTCAAGAACCAGCAGATGTAGCAACATACAATACCTTATCTCAACAAGAAAAAGATTTGTTAAGGGACAACATGAAGAAGGATTAAAAAGCATTGTTCTATATTTTCCAAGCAGTTCATTAAAGTATTTTCCCAAGGGTTACAGCAGCAAAGAAGTCCAAGCAAGCATTGGACACCCTCCAAACAACCTACAAAGGCATGGAAAAAGTCAAGATAGCAAAGTTGCAAATGTTGAGAAGAGATTTTGAAACACTTTGTATGAAAGAGTCTTAGAATATAGACTTGTTATTTACACATGTAAGTGGGCTGGTTACTCAAGTTAGGTCTCATGGTGAGACACTTGAGGAAAGAAGAATAGTTGAGAAAGTTTTGAGAAGTTTGCCAGCAAGGTTTGATGCCATTGTTGTGGCCATAGAAGAGACAAAGGATCTCTCACAGTTCTCAGTGGATGAGCTCAATGCATCACTGATTTCTCATGAACATAGTCTGAATAGAGCAACAAGCTCCTTATTGGAGCATGCCTTCAAGACATAAGTCTCATTTGGTCAAAGTCGAGGTAGAGGAAGATCATATGCTAGAGGAAGAGGAAGAAGCCCACATAGAGGTGGAGGAAACAACCCTTCAAGCTCAAATGGAAGAGGCAACAATCAAAATCCAAGTCAAGGCCCAAGCCAAAATCAAGCACAAGGTCAGAGGTATGATAAATCTCAAGTTCAATGTCATTACTGTAAGAAGATATTCTGAAGGGTAAGCTTAGTTGGGTCCAACAACATCTCTGCATAACTTCTTGAAGTTCATCTAAAAGAACTTATCAGGAAGTTAAGTGAAAACTAATCACTAAAAATAATTATTAAGAAGTTAAGTGAAAAATACTGCCTCCACATTGCTTCCCATGAAAATTCCAAAACTAGAATCCTATTGCAGCAACTGGTGTTATTTCTTCTAACTGGTAAATTAATTATTCAGTTTATTGCTACAACAACATTGAAATACAAACATTGCAACATTCACAAATAAAACTGTGGAAAAATAAATAGCGCTAGAAACTAAGAAAATACTAGCACACACACATAAAAATTAACGTCGTTATTTTCGAACAAAAGTCCTCGGAAAAACCCCAACATGGGAAAACCGGTGTAGCAATCCAAACAGCAAGAAAATACAGGAAAAATAATTTTAAGGAAAGTACCCTTTTTCCACAAGCAATCTTGGCACAACTTCCTTCAAAAAACTCAACCTCTTAGACCCTCTGTGTCATCCTCTGCACTGCTTAGCATAGATCCTATAACATCAAGCCCCAACCCGCCTCTCATAAAGTCATTCTTCCTATCTCTATGGATGAAATCACCTCTCTGACACTCTGGACCCTCTCCCTAGCCTCTATAATTAAGAACAAATTTCTCTCGAACAAATCAAACTACTTCTCTGAAGCTACTGCATAGTCGTCTACGTTGCCTCACTGAGAATAACTCAACCCTCTTACTGTTGCCTCTCTCAATATGTAAAACTTCCTATGGATCATTGTCCCTACCCCTCACTATATTTGCTACCTCACTGAAGCTCAAACTCTCCGGCAATAGACTGCTACTACTCTAGAAAATCGGATTCTCCAAGTGACTCTTATGTATTCTCCATCACCACATCGATCCTTTCTTATATGTTCCAATTGGGACTCCAATGACCAAGATTAAATCTTAATCGATGGCTCAGATTATTTATGGATCAATCTATGTGAGTTTTTAGAGAATTCTCACCTTGACTTAATTAATTTTGATTAACTAACCATATTCCCTAAGTTTAGAATTAGGAAATATTTAAAAATCGACTAATAATATAATTAAGCCATCTTTAGTTAGAATTTACATAAACGATTTCTAGGTTTTGGAGATATCATGTATTCTAGCCTTTCCGACAAATGTCGTGGCTAGAACACACCCGATGCTACAAAAACTAACACTTTATTGCCATGGTGTCCAATCTTGTAGGATTCCATATGTGAAGTTTCATTTTGAACATTATGGGAAAATTATAAAAAATGTAACTATTTTCTATTGTAAAATAAACACTAAGTAATAACAAATTATTATAAATATATCAAATATTAAAAATGATGAAAAACTAAAATTATATATTATATATTATAATATGATTAAACAAGTAATATGACATAATTTTTACGCCATATGGCTTAGTCCATATTGGAAATGTGGCTTGAGAATTTGATTTTGAAATAAATGAGTGGACAAGATTTGATTTCAAGAGAATATTCTTTGTCTAATACATCATCCAATGGATAATACAAAACGTATTTGAACGAGTTTTCGGTTTCAAATCAAAGAATAAGAGATTTAATTTAAAAATCATTTAGTTCACCATATATTAAGAACATTGGAATCAAATAGTTTAGTTTGGTTACTAATGTGCCACTGCAATTCATATCGAGTCATTCAATCGTTGCATTCATACCCGTCATTCTGGGATCACTGCATTTGTTAATTTTTTAAAATAAGGTCAAAGTCCACCTTGGAGAACTCATATGATTGAGTGAATGATTGCATTAAATTCCTCTTTTCGAGAGGACCAAAATCGACTTAAAGATTACCCCATTTGGACAAGCGGAATGTGATTTTTAAATGCTTCTATCCACCCATGTATAATGGAATGGGTTTTCCCTAAGCACATGTAAAATTGGATAGGTCGTCCTTAACCCCAAGTGGACCCTCATGAAAGCCTATAAATAGAATATACCTCAAGCTCATTCCACACATATATCAAGTCATATTCTACTCTCTTCTTTTGTCTTGGTTAGCATAGGTCTGATGGAAGAAGTTCACACAAGGGTTTGAAATCACATGAGTGAAACTCACATGAATATAGGGTTTTTGTTTCTCGGATGTAGGAATGTAACTAAGCTTTTTAGTCCCTAGACACACCCACACAGTGGCTAAGGGAGCATCCAGGAAGTCTTGGATGATGACACAAAGGCCTTAAGGGAGCATATAGGGTTTCTAAAGCAGATCAGATAGTGTTGGTCCATGGACGCTCACGCAAAGTGGTCAAGGGAGCATATGAGAAATCCTATATGCATGCACAGTAACTAGAAGAGAGTGTCTGGGGGTTTTGATCAATTCTGCATGAGATTGACCCCGTACGCACACATACAATCTTACTTGGAGTGTCTCGGTCAGACACAGATGCCGTCACAGAGTGGTTAAGGGAGCGTCTAGGGAGTTTCAGATACATGCAGTCAGTATTTTTGGGAGCGTACAGGGGTTTGATCTAGGGTTTGATAGTTTCCTTAAGTTGGATTCAATGGTCTAATGGATCAATGGTTTCTCTCTATTGTTTTGTAGATCTACAATATTTTCTATAAATCTGTGCTGCAAGTTCATGTATTAGGCTCATTATACTCTTTGTTGAAATTTTTTAATGATGATTTAATAAAGAAGAAGATTTGAAAGGGCTTTCCCCCTTGTGGTGTTTTTCCCTGGTCTTGAACCAATTTATTGTCTCTTATGGTTGTGTTGTTGTCTTCTTTTTCATTGCATATATTGTTCTATCATGGTAATATCGTTCATCATATAGTTTTGAAAATGGCTACCATGGTCCATGATGATAGCTTGTGGTACTCTAAACCGAGCAATTACATGATTGAACATGAAATAGAATGTTGTTTCACCATCATCCTTGCATGTTAGCATCGCCTCAGACCATTTTGTAAAATAATCTACCACAGGGATAATATATCCATGCCCCCCAGCCGAGTGAGGGTTACATGTAAGAAAGTTAATGCCCCATTTCACAAAAGGACTAACAACAATGATTGGGTGAAGAGGAGCTACATGTGCATGCATTTTTCGATCATAAATTTGACAATTATGGAATTTGAAGACTGTAGTTATACAACCTTTAAACATAGAAGGCCAAAAATATCCTATGCACAAGATCTTTTGAATAGTGGAAAACCTTGACATTTGATCACCACAAGCTCCAGATTGACAATCATTTAATTCCTTTTCCGCTTCTACATGAATTAAACATTGTCAGAAAATAGAATCGGCGCCACATCGAAAAAGCGTGTCACCAACAATATTGTATTGCTGGGATTGATACTGGATTTGGTGACAATTAGCTCGACTCAGTTCTAGCCGAAATGTATGGGTTTGAAGATAAATGATGATATATCCGTACCAAGGATCTAAAGTACTAATTCGAAACAAAGATTCATTTGGAAGAGAACCTTCTGCCATGTTTTCAATTTCAATACGGGGAAAGTCACATAATAACTCAACAAAAACTAATGATTTTGTGTATTTCGATTTCATGAATTCCAAATCGAATTCCTGTAGGATGACTATCCATTTGGAATTCTTGTCCCCTAGAAATTGCTAGATAATAATATAAATCATGGGGTTGCAATCAGAAACCACCGTAGTTTTGTGCAATAGGATATAGTGATAGAAACGTCGGACAACGTGAATAAATGCCAAGGTCAATTTCTCTACATGTGCATATTTTGCTTTAGTTTTGGTTAAATTACGACCTAAGTAATATATCACATGCTCTTTGTTTGACCCGTCTTCTTGAACTAGGACCATATCAATGGTGGCATCAGACACTGTCAAGTATAAAAATTAATCTCGGTGATAATAGGGAGGATGCACCAATGGTGTATGGGTCAACACATATTTAAGTGCATCAAAGGCTTTTTCAACCACTTCATCCCAGATAAGTGGGATGCCCTTTTTCAAAAGTCAAGTAAAACCTTTAGTCAACTCGACATAGTTCTGGATAAATTGACATAGATAGTTTGCTTTCCTTTGCAAACTTCGGAGTTGGCATAGATTGGCAGGAGGAGGTAAATTCAAGATAGCCTCAAACTTCAATGGATCAAAACGAATGCCTTCCTTTGAAACAAAAAATCATAGCCATCAACCAGATTGCACAAAGAAAACACACTTATGTGAAGAAAATATTGTAATGGCGACATCTGATGAAAATTTATCTCAAATGCATTAGATGGTCTTGTTGTCTCAATGAATGAGCTAGCAAGTCATCCAAATATGGTTGCACAATATGCTTGATATCGTGAAATGCATAAGACATAGCCCATTGAAAACTTGCTTCTACATTCTTTAAACTAAATGGGATTTTTCGATATGAAAAATTCCCCATGGAAAATGAATGTGGTTTTATGTTGATCAGATGGGAGTATGTTGATTTGATTGTATCTAGAAAATCCATCCATAAATGAGAATATTTCATTTTCGACACATTTGTCGGACACCTAATCCTCTAAGGGTTGGTGTGGAAGCTAAATAGACCAAGGAAGTCCAAGAGACCTTAGGATGTGGAACCCAATGGTCACACAAATGTACTATAAATGTATATCATTTGTTAATAATAGACATACTCTCCTTCTTATCTTTAATATTCTGTTGCTACCATGTGTGTGTTTAACATGGTATCAGAGCAGGCGATTTCTTGCCCTGCTCAAGTGTGAGCCACCTGTTTTTGTGGCCTTTGTAAACCAATGCTCTCCTCTTGATTATGCCTTTTTGAGCATTTGTTAGAATAGAGATTGTTACCTCTATCAGCTCTGTCGTTCCTCTATTCACACAATTCCCACTCTTGCATGGTGTGATCCCCTAATCTTCATCAGTTTCATAATCTGAAATGCTCCCATACTAAGGGGAACCCGACAAAATTCCTTTGTGTTGGAATAAGCACATTGAGTCCGAATCTAGAGCTTTGCCAAAACTGCTAGGAAGTGATTTGAGGATCACACATTTCCACAAGTCAAGTTTTTGCAAAGAATAGCGCAGTGGTTCACAATCTGTATGCAACTGCCTTAGATTACAACAATTATCTAATTTCAATATACTTAAACTTGTAAGCTATGAAATGGATTATGTTAATTTCTTCATAGCTATGCAATGTGATAGACTTAGTTCTTTCAAATTCTCTCTTAAATAGTCACCCCACTCTTCTAGCAGTTTTTCCAAATTTTGAAAATTAATCAATCTAAGGACTTGCAAAAATCGAAGCTGTTGAAAATCACTGAGAGAGATTTGATGGATAGAACAGAGGCTTCCATCCAATTCTATGTGTTTGAGATTCGAGGAGGGTATCTCTTGAAGTAGAGTCAAATTTTGTGGTCGATAACTCAAGAACATGATGTTCTTTAACCGTGACCACTTGAAAGGAAATTGTGGAGTTTCTCCCTTGTAAACAAGAAGTTTATCAAATATATTTTCACATTTTCCCTCCTCCAATGCCATTTTATGTCTAAAAAATCCTCAATGAATTATGCATTGAGTTCAATGAATCCAAGGGTATTTTGCATGCTTGATTACTGAACCAAAGAACTTTGACCAACTTAAGGTATTCCATGTCCTTTTTGAAAACATCCTCAATTTGAAATCGAGTTTAACATCAGACGGTTCATATTCATATTTATGGAAAAAGATGAATCTTTTGCATTTGTCAGAGGCCACTTCAGGAAGCCAAGATTCACTACTAAAAAGATATATCAACTGTGGGAAGATTTATCATTTTGGGCATGAGTTCTATATGAAAATTGTCGGTTGAATGTAAACATATGTATCCTCCTAGTTTTGCTTGTAAGGAAAAATCGAGAACCTCTCTTGGACATTAGTTGAAAGGAGCACAATACAAGATTAAGCAAGACCACACTAGAGGTTAACTAGACTATAGTTGCACTTGTTCATTTCCGAGCCAACCCAAGTCTTCTTTTGCATAGAATGGTCACCTGTAGCTTAACAATGATTGTTGCCACAACTGATTATTCCTAAACAGAGCTTCAAAGATTCCAACAAGGTCACTCACTTCATATGTTTGATGGCAAAGCATTTGACTTCATCTGCAATGAGTTCAACTCTTGAATGCATTACACCCTTGCCATTCCATTAGTCGTATGGAGCAAGTCAATGCCATGAGAATTTGAAAAGGTACGAGAAAACGTTTATTTTCAACTACTTGAATGCCATAATATGCCCTGAGGAGAAAGTAGGGCTGTAACGATTTTGCACAAGATTTTTTATCCTCACCATGATGCTAGACTGAGGTCTATGTAACCAGATTTGATACTGACCTATCTCTTGTTTTGAGTGTCACCACTTGGGAATGCACAATATACTTTTCCTTGTATATGAATGCAACCAACGATTGTTGTGTGTTGATTTGGAGAATAATTGTAGAGTTAAAATCTTACTTTTGGTTCATTCCTTAAGGAAGAATATCACTTGATTGTTGTAGTTTTCTGAGAGAACAAAGTTTGAGAATACCTTGCAGTGACACTGGTTCATAGTCGTGAACAAATTTCAAAGTGTAAGTTTGACATTGGAGAAAATGACTCAAATTACTGATGTATTAGAATTCTTGAAAACTTTGATGCATTCTACTGATCATGATACAATGAAAATCAGCAAGAACACTCTTTGTGATATTAAAACCTATCTGCAGTATACACAAGAAAAGGTAGAATTTTTGGAGTTTGAATCAAAGCTTCAGGAAGAAGAATTAGAACAGAGGAGTCATCATTCTAAATTTGTTTCTGTTCAAAACATTGAAATAGACTCCCATAAGCAGCAAGTTGATTCAGATTCGGTGCTCATTTCAGAAGCAGATTTGCATGTAAGTGTAGAAATTCAGTTTTCACTTCCCAAGTTGGTCATCAGACCTTCAGAAGAGATTATCCATAACAAGCACATAACAGGTCTTGGATATGAGAAGGACGTGTCCTTTCACATTCTAGATTACTCAAAGCCCATCCAGTTTCAGAGTATTGTATTCCTTCATGACAGTCCACCTTCAGCTGTTCCAGATTCTACTCCTCTTCCACAAAAATAGATTGTGAAATGCCAACACTGTGACTGAGTTGGCCATCTAAAATATCACAATTTTGATCTTCATCCACGTAAGCATTGTCATAAAATCAGTCATTCTTCAAATAGTTGCTTCAGAAACAAACCTCTTGCAAGAACAAAGATTCATCTTAGATGGATCGGTTCTTGGTAATGGGCATCAACAACCAAGAATATATTCCAGTCATATGTCAGAACTTGTTCTAGAGTATTGAATAGTCTTGCAGTTGAGATTTCTTCATCTTCTTATCTTGTATCTGACACGGGAGAAAATGATGGTCATCTACAAGCTTCAAAGCCACATCAAGCGAGCCTGAGCCAAAACTTCCCATACCAGGTTCAGAGTTGTAGCCAGAGACAAAGATGCCCCTGAGCATGCCTTCAGACAGTGATAACTCTTCAAGGAATTGGGGATACTTCCTCAAGCAGAAGATTTCATCTTCTTGCCAGTTTTAGAAGAGTTCCAGGAATGGCATTAAGCATTCCATAGTTGTCGGTCATTCTTAAACCATCACAGGTTGAGAACTCCCTTTCATGGTTGAAGGTTTCCCTCTTCAAAACATCAGGGGAAATTCCTCTAGCAGAAGACTTGAGCTTCATGCCAGACTTGGAAGAGTTCCGGGAACTGCACTAAGCATTCGATTGTTGGTGGTCATCCTTAAACCATCGCCCTTTACACCAACATTGCAGAGAGCACATTCAATCTAGTGTTGCCATATTTTTTGCACATTTTGTATTACAGCTCTCTTCTTGGACTCATACATAACCCTTCAGATTAAGGGGGGAAATGTTAGACACCTAATCCATATGTGTGTTTAATAACATTCATCGATGATTCGATCGATATAGGGAGTAGGATAATTGTCTTTTAGACAAGCCTTATTAATGTCACTATAGTTGAAACATACACTAAGGGTTCACTATTTCTTATTAACATGCACGATATTGGATACCCAATGAGTTAAGGGAACCAGGTAGATAAAACCTTCTTTGAGAAGTTTCTCGACCTCAACTTTAACCACAACAACTTTCCTCAGATGCACTGGATGTAATCATTCACTGACAAGATTGGCATTTCGGTAACTCTTAATTTCATGTATTACAATACTTGGATGAATTGCTGGAATTTCCTCATAATGCCAAGAAAAAATGTTGTAGAATTCTTGAAATAGGGCCTTATATATTTGAATTTCTTTGATTGAACATGAGGCAACTACATGAATATTTTCAACAATTCTTATTTTAACGGAGATGTCAGTGGAAATTTTCATAGATATATTACCCAAATTCCTTTTAGATTCAGATTGAAACACTGAAATGGGTGATTCTGGACTATTTACTATCTTAGGTGAAAACATATTTGAAAAATAATTATCGATTTTGTCAAGGCTAGTAGTGAACAAATGAACGATGACAGTGATTGTTCCATGGCATTTCATCGAAATTCATAATCTCCATGATACTTTCGTCAGTTGGAAACACAAAATCGAAAGGATCAGAAAGTGAAACTAGTTCAAACCAAGACAAAGGAGGATAATCTTCATTGACCATATCCGCTTGATCAATATTTGAAGATGTTGGGTTGAAAAATGATTGTACTGCTTGATAAGACAATTCAAAAGGGTTGAAAGGCATCTCATTTCCATAGGAGGATAACTCAAACTTTGAGAGAAGTATGAATGGATTAGGAGATTGCATAATGCTTGATTTAATCATGTTTACATCGACAAAATAAGAAGGAAAATAGGGTGGAGTCTTCGCAAAGGTTCCCATCAGTGACGAGTCTTTGAGTAAACCAACACCAATATCTTCATACACAAAAGGTATACTCCCCGCAAAGTTAGGGTCTGAAGTGTAGTAAGACAAATGGTCTACTTTGACAATTTTTCCTTTGTGAGGAAATTGTATCATTCAGAACAGTGATGAGGCTACTGCTGACATTGCATAGGTCCAAATTTGACCAAGCAAAAGGTTGTAATCTAGCTGAGCATCTACAACTTCAACTTCGATTGCGATCGTTTTTCCCTCTAGCTCTAAGGGAAAATCGTTCAGGATCCCACAAAAACCTATTCCGTCAAAGGCTTTCAAAGTAGTGGGATATTGACTAATGGTTGGATAACATAAAAATTTCCATCAAGAAATCGACATAATGCATGTAGAAGCTCCTCCATCGACAACTGTACAAAATACTTGTCTAGTTTTAACAAAAAATGGAATCTGGATTTCTAGTTGATAAGGGTGTCTCGGGAATGACTCTCAAGAACAAAGATAATTTAGTTAGAATATTGTGGATCAATAGATCCTATAGCTGAAATTAAAATCTTTCACTATGTTGGGCATGTTTGCAACACTTCTAGAGCTGACATTGTGGAAGGAGACATAGATAAGTCTTCAATAATGTTATAGTTTTGTGCATTTGTAGCATTCAGTTTGAAAGTTGATTTCCGAAGCACACCCTTAGGAGGTGGTCGGATCATCATGTCTTCCGAATCTATAATGGTTCAGAAAGATAAGGAGGAATTGGATTGGAAGGTTGACCAGATGAACTACCCTCATTTCCATTTTCAATAAGATGCTTGGATCCATAATCTTTGGATCTCGTAGCTACTAGAACTTCCTACGAAGAAATCATTAGGATATCTTGTGATATGTTATAAGAAACCATTTTGTTGTCTTGAGAAGGAAATGGATCCTTCAAAACAACGACAGTTGGAGAACCTTAATTAACTTTGAAACCTGTGCCTGATGTGGGTTTTCCTTCGTATAGTGATCTTCATTGCAAATAAGGAAAGGATAGCGAGATTTTCATTTTTTGTTGGTAGGATCAAATTTAGCAGGTTTCTCTTTTGGAGTAGAATTTTGTTTAGACTTAGCTTTCCCCTTCTTTTTACCCCAGTCAATTTTGTCTTTCCATTTGATGATTCTATGAAATTAAACTCATAAATAATTTTGGGAGGAAGGTTTTCAGATGGTGTATGTTGTATGGCTAAATTTCGAATATTTTTCGAAATCCTCTTTTTTCCTTTAGATTGTTCGCTAACCGAACCTATAATGCCATCAGAAACATTAGATCCTGATCATGTAGGAGATGTAATAAGGGGTTCACCTATAGGGCGAGGTAAATTCACGATTTTTTCGTACAAAGTGCTAAATTGACTGTAGACTAAGTCTAATTACTGGGCACGAGAAATTACATGCTCTTCCATAATGACACCTCCCTTGGAAACATCTTACGTGATGACGGGAAGAAGTGACTTTACAAAAGACTCATCTAAAATTTGATCTAGGATGAAAACTTTGACTAAGCGTCGTCTACGTCTCCATTCATGGATATGATCGGAGATGTGAGTCAACTTTGATTTTTTTAAGGAAGTCAATAGTTGGGTACTAGTATCATAATGGATTGGTAATTGAAAGTGGGTTAAAAATTTTGTTTCCAGAGAGTTAAAGTTTTGGAAAGAGGCACATGGTAACTCAAGGTACAATTTAGTTACCGAACCAGTTAAAGTTCATTGGGAAAAGCGTAGATGGATGAATTGGGAAAAGCGTAGATGGATAAAATCGTCGATCAAGGAATTTGATGCACACCAAAGATGACATTTCATCATGTGATTGGATAGATCCTCTCTTGATTTACCTTCGAATCTGGGTATGTAATTTGGTAACTTGGTAGGAATTGCTGACCAAAAAGGACAATAATAAATAAGATCATTAGTTAAATGGGATAAATCTAGTAGATTTCACATTGCGATAAACTTTGAAAAACTTGTTCTTAAAAAGGTTGAACTTGGTAAGATTGACCTTGAAAAGGTGTGTGCATTGCTCCGACAGTAGGTTTCCCAATAGGGTTCTGTGGTATAGACTGAATCATAGGAAAAATTTGATAAGTAAAAGCCTACAGGATTGCCTGAATAGTCTAAGGAATATATATTTGAGGGGTTACTAGAACGATAGTTTGTGATACTCTTGGAATACGTAGCTAAGAAAAACTTGGGAGCAATGTGAAGCAGTTGTTTGAACAAAGGTCTGTGGTGAACTTTGAACAACTCATTGAATCGATTGTTGAACAGGTGTTTGAGGAATCTCTTAAACAAGTTGTTTCTTAGTTGCACATAAAATTGAACAATCTAACTATTAAATAATTTCTTCTTAAAATTAAATTTAATTATAAAAAAATTTAATATTTTAATTGTTTAAAATATATTTTTAAAATATAGTATATTAAAAAAAATTGAAATATTAAATATAAATTACAAAACCCAAACTTACCATTACAAAGAATTACCATTCCCAATTTTTTATTAAATTTCATATAATAATAATAAAAAAAACCAAAAAAATATAACATGAAAATAAAAAATTCAATATGAATCACAATTCAAAATGATAATAGAGACTTTTAAATGCCACGCCATGGAGATCATATCCATGTGACCAAGCCCTTATGGATGTGTGCCTTCCATTGGAGATCGGTGGTCCTTAAATTATAAGGTATTTTAAGATATTTGTATTTTTAGAGATTTGATCCCTCTAGAACCTTGGTAAATCTCGAATTAATAATATAGAATTATTATTTTAACAAAAAATTATTTTTATTTTTATTCCAAACATTACACCCAACAAAAATTGATATAAAAATTAGTA
>APFE030981358.1:1896-44022 GCA_000404065.3 Pinus taeda
TTGTCCAATGGTGGTCTAGATAACTTGTTTGAGCTCTGCTGTAACTTTATCAAAACTGAGCTCCTTTTCTAGCTCTGCAATTCTTTTCTTCAGAGCTTTTACTTCTCTTTCCCTCTCAGCCACATTTTGCTTAGACTTATCATATTTTTCATTTATTTTAGCTAACTGTTGAAAATAATACTGAGAGGGGGGGTGAATCAGTATTATCTAATCCTTTTACCAAATATTTCTTATTTATACTTTGAATTATTTTTGCATACCAACACCATAAATAATGAGCATGAATCAGAAAAACAGACAGTCACATCAAAGAACACCAGATATAAGGAGGAAACCCAATGTGGGTGAAAACCACCTGCTGCAATATGTCTCTATCTTCTTTCAAATTAGAAACTCCTTTTACAATGGTCTTGTACTGGTGCAGTCCTTTACCAGTATGCAGGCTGCAACCTGCAGAGAGCTACAACTCTCTCTCGTTTTCCAGTCTCTCCTGGGAGGGAGCTACAACCCCCTACTTCTTTTCTTTCAAGGACCACTTTTCATAAATTTTCAAACTGGATCCATAAATATCAAATGATCATCAAGTACCAGTAAGTCACCCAGATAACCAGATCCACACTAACAGAAAACTAAACCCAGAACACCTTCTGTGGCGTCTCCTGCGGCGACTCCTGCGGCGTCTCCTGCGGCGCCTCCTGCGGCGTCTCCTACGGCGCCTCCTGCGGCGCCTCCTGCGGCGCCTCCTGTGGCGCCTCCTGTGGCCCTTCCTGTGGCGTCTCCTACGGCGCCTTCTGTGGCGTCTCCTACGGTGCCTCCTACGGCGTCTCCTACGGCGCCTCCTGTGGCGTCTCCTGCGTACTTCGTAATTCTCATCATATTGAGAACCATGCTATGGGTGTTGCCATCAAGTACAACTTATGTAACATATAACCATACCAGAAACATAATGCCAACACTACCTTGTTTTATAGTGAGAAAAAGAAGTGGTTGGAGTAGTATAGGAGCTTCCCTTGATAATCAAATCACAATTTGGGGCCATTATTCATCTTGAATTAGCTAAAATTGAAGTGAGGAACAAAATAGGTGGAGAAAAGTGGTGTTATAGGCCAACTGCATGTGTTTCTACTACAGGTGCTGCTACAGGGGGTTCAAAGAGCCTTTTTAGGGTGGATATGGTTCCTTGTAGGAATGAAGAGGTGGATGAAGATAAGAGGGAGTGAAGGAAGGTTGAGGAAGCCTCCTAGCCAAGCCCATGACCTCTCGAAGGCCTCTCTTGCACCAATATGAATTCCAATGGTGTCCCTAATTATATGAACATAATGACTATGGAAACAAAGTTTTGGGAGAATAATTGAAGGTTGGAAGGAGAAGATGGAGAAGTCCGAGTGGATATGAAAGAGGCACTCTCCCCTCTAGATCAACGCAACCCTACAACTCACATGTATGCATCAATTGATCATTAACATAATGATATAAACTATGATGGAAAAGATTGGTTGAATTTTAATAACATCTATTCTATGCCACAACACTATTCTGATCACTAAAATAACTCTTAAGTTACAGAAAGTAAATATGAATAAGGACAACTAACATATATTTTTTTCCAAGAATTTATAAACAAAATGTTTTTGGATTGAGATTGTAAATATTTCCACCATTCTCCCATAAGATAGGTGATAGGGAAGCCTGCAATCATAGGTTTTTATGGCTTAATATCTACTGCAATGAAAGAAAGACATGAAATTCTTTAAACTAAGAACAAGAAAGAAATACAAAAGAGGGACAAAATCCTTTGGGTTGGGTCGAAACACAAGGGTTTAAACCATCTAACACTACCTCAGATGCAGCTTAATAACATCTTATCATTATCATAAAATATTAGTCTCATACATCATATGAAAGTTACCAATGACAATGTCAAGCCCCCCACTCAATAACTACTCCTAACTGAATCAAAAATTCAAATCCTAATGAGCCTTTAGGCTCGTTTATTTATATAAAAGTGTAGCCGATAGTAGCTCCCTAGAAAATAGGAGTGATTTTATCGATCTTGAAAATTGTGGATCTTGTCCTCCTTGAGCTTCTCATGCACTTGGAGTTACTTGGATATTAGTGAATTCAAGCTTGTGAGTGAGGATTTGGTGATCTCAAGAGAAGTTATAGAGTTAAGGAGGTGGAAAAGCCTCTCTAGATTCCCTCCTTATTATCTTCATCAAGCCCCTGGATAGTGAATGCCTAAAATTTTTTTCTTTTCCTACAATTTAATCACATTAGGCCACATACGATGACAAACACATTTTACTCTTCTTACTAAGCATATTTGTTGGCTTGTTCGGGCTTGACCCAGGTTCGGAGGTGATTTAGCCAAACAAATCTCGGTATTACTAGCCCTTCCAGCAACAATCCATGGAGCACGGACTGAGTCTCACCCGAAGTAGTATGGGAGGGTGCTAGAACCAGGTTTCTGCACCCTGGAGATGTCTGATGAGTTTAAGTGGTTTGCAGTTCGACCTTGCGCACACGTCGCTATGCGCACTTACCCGTTCCTCGCAGCCTATGATGTTGCCTTCGTATAGCCCTACTCGAGGGTCGAACACTGTTATTACCTAAGTCCTTACTAGTATTTCTTCATTAGTTGATTAACTTAGCTTACTTGCATGTGTAAAGTATACTTAGCAATATAAATTGTTCATACAAGTGTGTGCAGTAAATAAACAATATATTTGCAATTGATATCAAACATGTAATAACTCAGAACAGATACACAAAATTGGTAACAAAACTTTTCTTTATTATTCTCTTCTCCGATTACAGACTCGACTCCACCCTGCGCACTCAGCTACAGGGGTCCGTGCACTAAGCTACAGACTCTACTAGGCCTCTGCGCACTCAGCTACAGAACCTTTTTCCTACTCTACGACTAAAGACACACTTCGCACATCGACTTAATCTCTAAGACCTTTCATGCCCATTCTCCATCTGATCTCTTTACAACTTAGAGCCTTTCTCTATTTATACAATTCCATGGTCTGCGGACCATTGGTAGGCCGACATTACATTCAAAACTTAGGGCAGATAGCCGTATGACTCTAACATATATTTTGCACTCACAATTCATAGAGCTTTACAACAATATTAACTCAAAACTTTGGCTTTGAGCTCCAAAACATGTTGTTGGGGGATTCCATGCCCAAGAGGCCCCCAACACAAACATCATGACTCACCCTTGAGTCATTCTGTCGGCGCAGTGATCTTGGCACGGAGTCCCTTCAACTCTCCTCGAACTGTGCTGATATCGGCAACGCACTGCGCTGCTACTTGCTGAATTTGTTCCACCCTTTGTTCTGAGACCTTCATGTTTGAATTGTTTCCTTACATCTTTACCGATATCTGTTGCATATGTTTATAGTCCCACACTTCTGTCCATCTCTTTGGAGCGTGAAGACTATGCTTCAGTCGGCTAGTCAGATAGTCGGCCCACCTGTGTAGGGCTTAAAGTGGCTACCATTTAATTTTCCTAGGAAGGGTTCTCCATTAGTTTGACTAATGGGACCGCACCTCCATCTGTGACCTCCTTAACCACGTATTGTCCCAGCCAATGCATTCTGAATTTTCCCAGAAATTTTTCAAACTTACTACCATACAGTAGCACTAAGTCATTTACCTTGAAGGTGCGCAACTTGATATGGCATTCATGCCAGGCTTTTTCACGCTACTTTTGTACCGCAGATGAAACCCAACCAAGAACCATTCTTCCTCAAGTTCTTCCAATTACACAAACCTTTCCTCCAGAGCTTCGCAGTCTGTCATCCCTATGAGCGCTGCTATGCACAGACTAGGTATAATATATTCCATCAACATGACAGCTTCCATGCCATAAAATAACTGGAAAGGTGTTTATCCCATCAGTTTCTTACACATTGTCCTATAAGCCCATAGCATTGCAGGTACGCACAGGTCCCAATTGCGTCGCTACATGTTGCACACTTTGGTCAGTGTTGTCTCAAGTATTTTGTTGAAGGCTTCTACAGTCCCATTGGCTTGTGGGTGGTACAGTGTAATTTTCTGAAGATACACTTGGACTTCTTCTGTGAGCACATTGATGGTTTCATTCAAGAAATGTGTTCCACGATCACTCATTAAGATTTTCAGATAGCCAAACCGGGTCAACACATTTTTGAACAAAAACTTCGCAGCCGTAGTGGTCGTACAGTCTTTGACCAGCTGCACTTCCGCCCATCGTGTCAGGTACTCTGTTGTGGTGATGATGTAGTGTGTGCCCATCTTTCCTTGAGGATTGATAGGTCCCACAAATTCAATTGCTCATGTCTCGAACGGTTGTAGTGTCATTTATGGATTCAATAGCATCTCGTCCCTTCGCGATGGTTTTCTGATTCTTTGACATATATCGCAAGCCTTACAGTATGCTTTGGAATCCTAGTGAAGGTTTGGTCACCATAACCCTACATAAAGAATCTTTTATGTGTTCATATGTCCTTCATAGTGTCCTCCTACAGCGCCCCCACGTGCTTCTGAGAGGATCTGACTTCATTCAAATTCAAGTACGTATCTTCGCAATATTTCATCATTTTCCATTTTGTATGACAGAAATTTTTTTCGCACACACCACCAATTCCTTCTTCTATTGGAC
Organism: Pinus taeda; assembly: GCA_000404065.3. Taxonomy (NCBI): domain Eukaryota; kingdom Viridiplantae; phylum Streptophyta; class Pinopsida; order Pinales; family Pinaceae; genus Pinus; species Pinus taeda. The sequence continues at coordinate 6,551 of APFE030981358.1, forward strand.
AGAGTATTCCTTTGGTGCAGTACCTGTTGTCAGAAAATGGATTATATCTTCGAAGTGCCCATCCGCGACGTGTACCACAATGAGTTGTGCATCAGGTAATCCTTCCTCCAAATTAGTAGGTTCCTCACCCATCTCAATACATGACAAGTGATCCGGTCCTGCGTTGAGGTGTCTAGGTTTGACCACGACCTAAAATTCATATTCTTGAAATAATAAGAGCCACTTGCTTATGCACACCCCCAACACAAGCTTATTGACCAAGTATTTTAGTGCGGAATGGTCTATATTCATCTTGAAATTTCCTCCTAGCAAATAGCATCATTATTTTTGGAGTGCATACACCATCGATAACCCCTCACACTTAGTTGTGGAATAGTTATTCTCAGATTTAGAGAATCTATGACTTGAAAATGCGATAGGGTGGTCCAATCCCTTGCCGCCCTCTTGTGTGAGCACTGCTCCCAGTGCGATACACAACGCATCAACATGGACATGAAACTCCACATCCCATTTTGGGAAGACTAGGATTGGAGCGGAGGCGAATTTCCCCTTTAGGACATCCAAACTCTCCATGTAATCATCATTCCAGCAGAATGTGACATATTTTTCAATAGTTTCTCCATTGGCATGGTGATTTGGGCATAGCTCTTGTTGAACTCCCTGTAGTATCCTGTGTGTCCCAAGATAGTGTGCAACTATTTAACACTTCACAGTGCTTCCAAATTTAGAATTACTACAATCTTTGTAGGGTGCAACATCAACCCCTGTTTGTAGACCAAGTGTCCCAACAAGTTTCAAAATGGAATGAGTAATGTGCACTTCTTAAGGTTTAGCGCAATCCGATTTCATCGGCAAGTATCCAGCATCAAGCATAAGCTTGCTACATGGTGTTTAACTAATTTGAAGATAGTCCAATAATCCAGATAGACCTCTAGGAACTTGTGGATGTATTCTTTGAATGAGGCAACAATGATGTGCGAAAAGATGGCTGGCGTGTTCTTTAATCCAAACGGCATAACGGTGTATTTAAAGCAGCCCCATTCTATTGTGAAGGTCGTATTGCTCCTGTCTTCTAGCGCAACTTTGATCTGCTGGTACCCTGAGAACCTATCCATGAACAAGTATGCTTCTTGTCTGCCAACATTTTACAATACTTCATCTGCGAATGGTGTCAGGAATGGGTCATGTACACAGGTGTCATTCAGCTTCCTGAGGTCCACACATATTCTCATTTCGCCATTCCACTTTTTCTCCTGTACTACCATAGGGCTCACCCAGTCAGATTCTTCCACTGACTCAATAATTCTGGCTGCGAGCATTTTGTCCAATTCTATGCAGACCTTTTCCTTGTACTTTGGATTCAAGCAGTAAGGCCTCTATTTGACTAGCTTCGCATCATGTTTTAGGGTGATCTTCATAATCCTAAGTCACCAACGATCCCCTTTAAATATGTAATTTTGGTCGGGAATAAGTCTTGGTATTCACAGAGTAACTCAGCAACCTTATCCATAGTGGCATCATCCCAATAGTCACCGAGCATTGCATATTTTGGTTCCGCCTCCATCCCAATGTTTACCTACTTCACGTTTAGTGGCCCGGTGATGTCAAGATCCTCAATCAATGGTCCTCGAACCTCGTGACAGCCTTCAATTTCAGGAATGTTAATATTCCGTGGGTCCTCATCATCCTCCTCAATATTTACATTGTAACTCTCCAGCGCACATCTCAGCTGTGTCTCCTATTCCGGCTGAAGCACTTCCATTGGTTCATGGGGTATTTTGAAGATAGTTGCCTTTATTACTTATAGCACATCATCAAAAGTATCCCACCAATGATCTTCAAATGTAAAGGTTAACAGGAATCCTTCGCACAAGATGTCCCATTCGCTCGTTCCATGGCGGAGCTCCGTCCTAGTATACAAATTCATGGGTATGACATCCAGAGTATGATAGAATAAATGCACCCATTCAGGTTCTGGCTCTTCCCCGTAGACCTTGGTCCATTTCACGACATGTGTACGTGGATCATCCCATCCATCATACTTGTCTGCTAGATGCATCTGTGGTTTCCCAAATCAACAGTGCATCATCCATCTACATCCATGCCAGTCCTCAAAGATTCTTTGATACGTACCCACCACCTTGCAGGCATAGCATGAAGTGTCCATTTTAGAGTGTCAAAACACTGTTGTTCTAGCACTTCTCTTTCTAATTTGTTTAGGAATTCATCCACCACTGTCAACCCACCATACATAGGAAGATCCCTTACCTTGTTGTGATGCAGTGTAATGATCTTACCATCATGTTGCAATTGAGCATGGTTACCTTGTGTAACTGGTTCTACCATCGTTCTATTTCCTCATCCGAATCTGATGTGCAGGAGCTTTCACGCTCCCATGAAAATCCTTCCATCCACTGTAGGACTCACCCAATCCTATTCCCAAGTGGTTATCTTGTAGATATAGTCTAGATCATCATTGCTTTCATTGTCGCACACTAGCTCTATGTAGCGCGATCCGTTCGCAGGGTCTAAAGGTACTACTACATCGAGTGACTTTTTCTCAAAAATCATTTTCCTCTTCTTCAGGTTTATCACTCCATTCATATCAACGGCCCAATCGATTTCCAGTAGCATGGGATAAGGATTGTTGTCATCGATAATCTCTATCACTTCGAAATTTGAAAGCGCGCTCGCACCTTCGATGTCTACCGTTATTCCCTGCAATCTTCCAATCAATAGGATCTTCTGCTACTTCACCATTCGCAATTGAATAAGGGACCATTGCAACGCGAGCCTACCCATGTGTTCCCATGTCTACTTTGGGAGTACATTCGTATTCAATCCTAGATCTAGAATCACTTGATCCATTTCATACTCTCCAATTTGTGCAATCAATCTCATTCCCTTCATGTTCGTGATGTGTTATTTCCAAGCTTCTAGACCACGCGTGGTTCTCCTGACCTAGTGCACCTAGTGATGAGTTCCTGTAGTCCCTTCATAGCCTTAGTGTCATGCAGTAGCTTCATGCATGTCTCCAGAAAGGTAATAAGCATTGATGGGTCCATCCTCGGTTCTAGTTTGTCCTTACTACCTGAAGTGGAGGCCTCCATGAAGCTCCTCTTAGCTTCCATGAATGTCTCCTTCGCACGCTCTAAATTGAACTCTAGTTCCTTTGTTGGCACCTTGCAAACCCAAGCTACTTACCCTTATCATCTCCTATCATAATACTGCTTCAGAGCACTACGTTTACATTCGGGTCCTCTTTGTGTGGCTCAGACCTCATCATTTGCAGATTAAGAGTCGATGGAGGCTGCGGTATTCCTTTATCGCGCAACCTCACTATCAGTGTAGGGAAGTCCTCCACCTCATGATCAAACTGGGTACAATATAAACATGATGCTCTCGTCAAATTTGTACAATCACGGGCATAATTCCCTGGCCCTCCGCAATTGTAACAAATCAGCTATCTACGACCCCTTCCTGGTCCCATTCCACCTCGACCTCGTCTGTGCCCCTGAAATCCAGTGCACGCCATCCTTGCATTTTGATCAAGGGCTCGCATTTTGGTCTGAACTCTATAGGAAGGATTCTAATCCATCATTAGTTCATAACTTCTATAGGTTCACTCATCATGGCCTACCGACCTGTAGAAATTATAGAACAACTTTTGGGATGTCTACGTAATATACTTTTGTAATAGGTGACAACTATCTGTAGTGTGCTTTCCTCCTAGCTAACAAATCACGCACCATAATATAGGCTTCCCACTCGACCCTGCTTGTGCCTCTGGTCTTAATGGCATTGGCCCTCCTACCACTAGGTAGTTTTCAAAGACTGGACAATGGTCCTTGTCATGCCCCTGGCCTTTGCATTTTATGCACCATACCTCCTCGCGCGCTTTTGGGTGAGTTGCCCTATCATGTTTCAAACTATGCATTTCCAAACACAAATTTTTTAGTTGCACGTGGATTTTTTGGACTCCCAAGCCAGGATCTTGTATTGGGGTCTCGTGCAGTCTCATTACAATCTCTAAAGCTTGGGCCTGGGTGGATAACTTCTGCTACGACAACATCTTCTTTAGATGCAGTGTTAGTGACGCTACAAACCACACGCGGTGCTACCCATCTGTCAAGGTCATGTTGGATTCACGAATCATGCTCTTCAGTCTCTGATCCAGTTCCCAGGGGGTCTCGCCTAGAAGCATCGTGATTTCCTTAAACCCGATAATCATCCGTGTCTCCGATTTTGGCCTGCTAAATTCCCTATTTAGCGCAACCTAGATATCTGCGATCCCCGCGTTTGGATGGTCATTAGAATGCTTAATATACCATGTTAGTGTGCAATCCTGCAATGTGCTTACGACTGTTTCCTTCTTTATATTGTCATCCATGACTCCTTCTACTTCCCATATGGCCTTTACCACAAACCAAAATTGGTCTGGATCTTTGTTCCCTACTCCTTTGAACACCGAAAATTTTATCACACTTGCCATATTTAACTGTGGTGGTGGCGGAGTTGGTGTGGGTGGAGATGTGGGTGAAGATGGTGAAACTGGTGGGGATGTATGTGGAGGTGGTATGTGTAGAATTCGCTTCCTTATCAGACTGATCGCACTTCTTGGAGAAACTTTCCCGAGCTCTTCCTCACTTTCGTGCCAAGGCGAAATCAAGGGGCTATTCTCTATCTCTGTGCTACCTTCATTTTTATAGATCCTCCCACTTCATGTAGCCCCAAACATCAATTTATTCGTATAACTCGCTTTTTACATAGTAGAATTTTAATCCAAGTGTTCAAAGATTTAATGTACTTACATCACAGTCCTTTGAGGAAGCATTGTTCCACCTCACTATAGCTGACTGAAGTATCTACCACGAAATCGGTGATAAACCCTCCTATAATTTGATCGAGCCAATGGTCCATGGCATGTGCAATCTTATCTTCCAATGCTTCTAGTCTACACACCAACTCTGGAGTTGAGCTTACACCTCCCTTGACTGTCTGTTAGCTTCGTGATCCACTCGTAAAACTCAGAGGGGAAGGATGCAAAGAAAATTTCATGGATTTCCATATATAAGTAGTGCTCTAACCATTGTTCCTTTGATACTTGCAGATTCCTATTTTCCTACACCGTGAACTCATGAATCTTTTTGTCCAACCACCCTTCAATTTATTTCTTCGTCGAATTCCAGTGACGTGAAATCAGACATCCCTTATGCAGATCCCGGTCCCAACAAAAGAACCATTTGTTGGCTTGTCAGGGCTTGACCTAGGTTTGGAGGTGATTTAGCCAAACAAATCCTGGTACTACTGCCCCTTTTGGCAATAGTCCACGGAGCGCGTACTGAGGTCTCACCCGAAGTAGTATGGGAGGGTGCTAGAACTAGGTTTTTGCACCCTAGAGATGTCTGATGAGCTCAAGTGGTCCGTGGTTCGACCCTGCGCGCACGTCGCTACGCACACTTACCCGTTCCTCGCAGCCTGTGATGCTGCCTTCATGCAACCCTACATGGGGGCCAAGCATTGTTATTACCTAAGTCGTTACTAGTATTTCTTTGTTAGTTTATTAACTTAGCTTACTTGCATGTGTAAAGTATACTTAGCAATATAAATCATTCATACAAGTGCGCGCAGTAAATAAACAATATATTTGCAATTGATATCAAACATGTAATAACTCAGAATAGATACATAAAATTGGTAAGAAAACATTTCTTTATTTATCTATTCTTTGATTACAGACTCAACTCCACCCTGTGCACTCAGCTACAGGGGTCCACCACTCAACTGCAGACTCTACTAGGCCTCTGCGTACTCAACTGCAGAGCCTTTTTCCTACTCTAAGATTCAAGACACACTTCGCACTTCAACTTAATCTCTAAGACCTTTCATGCCCATTCTCCATCCGATCTCTTTACAACTTAGAGCCTCACTCTATTTATATAATTCCATGGTCCACATACCATGGGTAGGCCAAAATTACATTCAAAACTTAGGGCAGACAGCCCTATGACTCTAACATATATTTCGCGTCCGCAATTCACGAATATTTACAACAATATCAACTCAAAACTTGGGCTTTGAGCCCCAAAACATGTCGTGGGGGGATTCCATGCCCAACAGTTACGGAGGTTGACAAGCCTCCCTATATTCCCTCATTATCTTCATCAAGCCCCTGCATAGTAAATGCCTCAAAAATGCTTCTTTTCCTACAATTTAATCACATTAGGCCACATACTATGACAAACAGCTTTTACTCTTCTTACTAAACATATTATAACAAAAAATGTGAATAAATATGAGAAAATGATAGTTTTGAAGCTGGAGGATAGCATAATGAACTTCAATATATACCTATTGATGGGACGCATCAAGAACCTTGAGCAGTCCGAAGAGGGAGTGCCTGGGATGACGCAAGCCTGGGTAGAGGTGGAAGTCCACACAATAGAAACAAAGGTCTTATATTAGAGGAAGTTAAAATAGTGGAAGTCCCACACCCACATCATCCCAGTGAGGGAGTACCCTAGATTGTTTCAAAGGGCACACAAGAGTTGAATCACAAGATGATGTAAGCACATGATATTGTGGCGAAGTGGATCAAAAGAAAATCCTAATAGAATTCTAGTCAAGCTACAATGGAGAGAAGTGTACTGTTAAAGAAATGGTTGGGGCCCTTTATATTTTACAAAAAAAATTGATGCAAAACAAAATGTCCCATACCCCATTCTATCTTGGTGTGGCAACATTTTATTGGTCCAATATGACATCAACATGACACCAGTACATGGGACTTGTGGTAGGAAGATTCAACATTTTCAGGGGGTCAAAGGGGCCAAATCTGAGTGACATGTATCTTAGTCAGATGGAACCACATGGAGTTGGTGACATTAGCATGACAACAACCTAAAATGAATTTGCTAGTAAGTTTGAAAGTTATCACACGAAGTGCTTCGGGATAACTAGGTGCAAGGTACATGTAGTAGTTGTTAGGGACAACTCACCTTGACAGGTATTGCAATTGGTCCATGAGAATAGATATTGGTTCTCATGGGATACATTAGCTTGGTCCCTTGAACTTGGAAGGTTTTGGATTTTTACAAAGGAGGAGCATCATGTTGACAGAGCATTGACATGAGATGTAAACTAATGAAAGAACACAGGACCAATAGGAAGAAGGCACATGGTGACCACACACTGAACATGTGATCCCGAAGGATGTATCCCAGATAAGAAAAAGGCGTAAAGGGAAATATGTTCGGGATGAGGAGCTAGGGAGATAAAAATATTGCTTACAGGTAACAATTTCGATAGATGATTGAAAGCACACTTAGGTCACAACTTTTGTGGCATTTTCATGTGTTAAAGGACCATGGGCCTTTGGGTTGATTATAATATAAAATTGTCACGGACACATTAAAAAGGCTCAACGCCTTAAGTATGAGTGGGTCTACAGCTATGGTTTAAGCCCTTGAGGATAGAGCATAAAAAGGCCCGACTGGCAGTGGTTTATAAATATAAATAAATTGGCCTACGAAGGTAAATATAGCATTTTTATTCAAACCCTTGAAGTTTTTGGATGAATGAGTCAAAAACTTGAAATTTGGCATATATGCCAAATATAATAAAGTGAAGATTTAGATCTAAAACAAAGGCACGAACAAATTAGAAGTATATTAGTAACATAGATGAAATTAGAGGAAGATTTGGTAGTTTGACAAGATTTGGAGCTCACGAGATTTAGAAAATTCCTTGTTAAATCTTGTAACTCACCAAATTTGAGGAAAACAATAGTTTAACTCAATTTTTCTCAGTGAAACGACATAGTAGTGTTTGAAGAATTGAAGAGCACATTTAGATGTCTTGTCAAAAGAAAGACAAAGGAGAAAATAGTAGATTCATGCATAAATTCAAGTGCAAAAGAATGAAAGTTCATTAACCAAAAATGTTAGTCCAAAATTATTTATAAGCGGAACCAAATGTGCAAGGTAAGGAGGTGTGCAACAAAGGAATTATGTTGGTGAGATGGATTGATGTTGCTAGTGTGTATGGTGATTTTTTTAGTAATAAGAGAATGTTGAAGGTTTTTGTAACGATGGTTTTGATGAGTTCTTGAAACGAAAAATTGATTTGTTTTGTAAAAGGGAATGGATTCATGATTTGAGTGTGAAAATTGTATGAAATATGAATCATTGAGGTCATGAAAGTTGTAGCTTGCAAGTTGTGAGCGGTTGTAGCTCCTAGTAGTTGCTGATCAAATTTAGCGGTTGGATCGCCTTTAATGGTAACTAATAAACTTAGGGGTTGTGGCTCCTTTTAGTTGTATATGATAAATTAGGGAGTAGTTTCTTCCTATTCATTATAGTAAGGGAACATTGTAGCAACAAGTAGTAGCTTGCCTTATGAAGTAATTTGAAGAAAATATTTGAAGAATTTGGTTGTTCTCATTGTGTTTCATATGTTGTATCTTGCCATGCTTATATGAATTAATTGTTGGAAATTTTATTGGTGTCCTAGTATCATTGCAAGTATAATAAAATTGTAAAAATCCTACAATATTCATTCACTCCCCCCTCTCAATATTTCCCTAGTGTCTAACACCAACATATTTTCTCCATCATTCTTACTTTAGTTATGTAAACTTGAAACAAGTAGCTACCTTTTATACAAAATTTCCTATAGGATGAGTTTCCTATATGTTCTTATCATGCTCATTAAACACTAAAGGGTACCAAGCATCCTTTTATCTCTTTTTCAGGCTCATTAAATCCTCATGAAAAGGACACTATGTAGTGATCACACTACTTCCTCTTCTTCATGCTCGTTAAACAAAAAACAAGACAAACTATCAAGTATCCTTTTATATATTTTTAGGCTCATTAAAATTTAACAAAAAAAACACTATTGATCTTACTTGTCTTCTCTTTCATGCTCGCTAAACTATGAAGGAGATACCAACAAATACAAAGAGAAAATGGGGGGGGGGTCATTTTTGTCCATTATATCAGTCAGAATGTTAGGGTTAGTCACGTTACCCTTAAACATGTCACTTGCTATTCTTTTTTTCATTACCTTACAACTGGGTTTTAGCTTACCTAGGAGCCATACCATATATATGAGTCATTTTACTCCTTCAAATAGTTACTCTTCCAATCATTATGGAGTATGATTCAATGCCTCTTGCATTGTCCTATGATATCATGTGTTGTGCAATAGTCAATGTTGCAAAGTCACTTTTATATTGTGTCATTACATGTTCAAGGGACATCTAAACCTCAGTTGGTCATTTTCGTTCCTTGTTGACCTTTTGTGTTGGCCATCCTTGTGTTAGTTGTACCTCATGACTTCATTCATTTACATCATGTCTTAGTGTATTATGTGTAGATTGTTGGGGGATACATTAAGGCCCTCTTTCGATGGATCTTGTCCTATCAACTTTAGCTCATTATCCAAGTTTTTAATGTAGGTACCAATAGTACCTAGGAGCTTGTACACCCTGGTGGCAGGGTTCCTAGCAGTCAATAGTGTGTTTACCCCATTGTTCCTTGATCAGTTAAAACCATAAGAGTTCGACCTCAACATGTTTATTCACATTTTGTGGGTTTTTATAGGTACCTTGGCGTCCATTTTCATCATCAATGGGTCCCCTTTCATCCATTAATAATATACCTCAATGACCAATAATTAAATGGTTTTTACCATACTCGACATCAACTCACTTATTCACATGTTTTAGATTTGTACCATCTAGGTTTTTTTTTTGTGAAGGTTCAGCGGGACTTTATATTAATATAATACAGTAGAATACATAATGCAGAGTGGGAGTCGAGGGGACCTCCCTGTGTCTGCCTTCATACATCTAAGCGGGTTTGGTCCCTTTTTAATAGAACACTTACAGCCTGTAGAATTATCGATATAGAAGCATACATAGAAGAATCTAAGGAAAACTGAGACCATCATACTCTGCATGTTTACATGGCTCGATGGTCTGCATTGTTTATGGTAATGCATTTCTCTTTGAGTTCCCCTTCCTCCAGGTCTTGCCAAAGGATATGATAATCTTCAAGATTGGATTGAACGCCAACATTGGCCATGGCATCGGCCAACTGATTTGTTTTTCTTCAAACCACTTGAAAGGTGACACCTTGAATGTTGATGAGGTGGCCTTGTACGTCCTTTAGGATTACCAAGAGCCTCCAGCTGGGTGTTAGTTTGTCCACCTGAGTGCCATTTTGTAGTTTTCTCATCATCTTGATGATAATCTCTGAATCTCCTTCGACCACCAAAGGTATGAGTTTGTAGCGATCAGCCAGGGTGATGCCTTTGATGAGAGCGATTAGCTCTACAACATTATTGGTGTTCATGCCAAGATTGCCATGGTAGATAAGATGGATGTTACTGGCATGATCCCTGACTGCTCCACCATAACCAGCTTTTCCTGGGTTTTTCTTTGACGCCCCGTTGAAATTTAGTTTGAATGTTTGAAATGGAGGCAAACCCCATTTATCCTGCGTCGTCGCAGCGGAGGCCTGGTTCCTTCCTATAGGAGTGGTCTTGGCTTTGAGATTTAAGATCTGGATTATCCTTTGGTCATTTGGAGATGTGTTTCCCTCTTGCTGCAATATATCCATGGTATGGATCGATTCTGTGATTAGTTGTCACATCTTTCCTGTTAACATTTTCATTGTCATCGCTGAATTCTTGAAGATTCTTGCATTACACTCTTTCCACATGATCTAAGCTATGGATCCTTGAATGAGATTCCATGCTCTGTTGACTATATTGTTGGAGGATATGGGGGATCTCCAGTTTCTTAGTGTATGAAAGATTGAGTTCCTGTTTCTGTCAGTTTGCCTGAAGATGATGGCCATGTCATCCCAAAGAGAGCAGGCAGTGGGGCAAGTGTTGAGAATGTGATTGAGAGTTTCTTGATCATTCTCATAGAGGACGTAGTGAGAAGGTCTGATGAAACTCTGTCTCTGAAGATTGTCCCATGTGAGTGCTCTGTTATGCAAGATCAGCCAGGAGAACAAGGTGATTTTGGGCCATGTTCCTCTATTCCATAAAGCGTGCCATTTGAGGTCCAGTTGCAAGTCAAGAGATGTAGCCATGATTTTGTAGGCTTATTTGAGGCTGAAAGTTCCTTTAGGATTATTTCCCCACCTAAGGCTATCCTCTCTAGTTGATGTGAGGATTCTACGCTAGTCTAGTTCTTGTAAAAGAAGGTTTATATTCTCATTGTGGCCTTGGTTTAGCCATTGCTCTTTGGATAGCCATTTTTTCCATGTAGTAGCCAATGTTCTAGGTTGCTAGTAGTTTGCTATAGTCACCGACCCTGCTTCTTGTGTGTCCCTGTTCAGAGTAGTCCAATATGGGTGATCTAAGGGGGGGAGTTGCTACCAGACATCTTCCCAGAAGAGGGCGGTGTTGCCTTGGTGCACTTCCCAAAAACTGTGATTCTGAACAATATGTCGATTTTCCCATACTTTGTTCCAGAGGGGGGATCCTTGAGTGTTTCCTATGAGCTTGATAAGGTCTTTGTCTCGGACTTGATTTGAGTACTTTTCTTTCCACAAGGTTCCCCAGAGGGAATTTGAATTCTCCACCCATCTCCACTAGATTTTTGCTGCTACAGCCTTGCTTAGGATTTCAGGGTCTCTTAAGCCCAGTCCTCCCTCCATTTTTGGTTTACAAATGTCTATCCATTTAAGGAGGGCCCATTTGGTTTTCTTAGAATCTCCATTCCAGAGGAAGGACCACTGGATGTTTCGAATGGATTTATAAATAGCTTTAGGTGCCACTAGGGCGGAGAGAATATAGGCTGGCATTGTTTGAAGAACTAATTTAACCAGCACTAATCTGTTGGCCATGTTTAGTGCTCTGTGAGTCCAGCTACTTAACCTGGCCTTCATTTTGTTAAGGAGTTCTTCCCAATTGGTAGATTTGGGGGCATATTCCGAGAGTGGAATGCCAAGGTATTTGGTTGGAAGGGAGTTCCTCTGAATAATAAGAATTCTACTAAGATTTATCTGCACCGGAATAGAAGTATTGAAGAAAAATAGTTTGGATTTTGTGAGATTGATTTCCATACCTGAGGCCTCCGTGAAGGTCCTTAGCACCTTGCTGAAGGTTCAAGCTTCCTTCACTGTGGGGGATCCCATGAGCATTGTATCATCTACAAATTGCTGATGCGTAACTGTGGGGCCTTGATGTGCAGCTTTGATGCCTTTGAGCTGATTCTACTGGTTTTCTTGGGATAGAGATCTTCCCAGACCCTCTGCCATAATAAAAAAGAGAAAAGGCGACAGGGGATCTCCTTGTCTTATGCCTCTGGACGGAAGGAAGGGTTTTAGGGGCCCTCTGTTCAGAATGATTGAAAAGAATGCTCTTGAGACCATTTCCATTATCCAATTTATCCAAATCTGACTGAAGTCGAAAGCCTAAAGGATTGCTCTGATGTAGGTCTAGTTGATTTTATCAAAGGCCTTGGAGTGGTCAAGCTAAATGAGCATACATGGAATTCTTTGTGTCCTGGTAGAATGCAGAACTTACTCAGTGAGTATTATGCTATCGGTTATCTGTCTACCTTCAACATATCCTGATTGTTCTGGAGATATGATTGAGGGGAGGATGGGTTTAAGTCTATTAGCCATCAGTTTGGAAAGGATCTTATAAATTAAATTGCACGGGGCTATGGGCTGGAACTTGTCGGGAGAGTCAGCTTGATCAGATTTTGGAATTAGGGTGAGGAAGGTGGCATTGATGGTCGGCAACACTCTTTTGGTTTTGTGAAAGTTCTTGATGAGATTGAAGAGGTCGGATTTGATAATGGGCTAGCAAGCTTTGAAGAATTCAATTGTAAAGCTGTCTAGTCCGGGGGCTATATCAATGGCCATGGTGAAGACAACTTCTTCAATCTCCTGCTCAGTGAAATCTCTTAAGAGAAGGGAGTTTTTCTCCTCCATAACTAAGGGGGGGATAGCCCCTATGACTTTTTTGATGGCTTGGGTTCTATCATGAATGGGTTCAATGAGAAGTGAATTGAAGTATGAGTTAAGTTCACATCCTATTTGCTCCCTGGTATAAACTTTAACACCATCAACTTTTGTGAGGGATTGAATACGATTGATGGCTCTATGCTGAATGGTTGACTTATGGAAGAAGCTTGTGTTGCGTTCTCCACATTTTGACCATTGCATCCTTGACTTTTGTTTCCAAGGCAACTCTTCTTGTCTTAGCCTTTCTTCCCATTGCTTTTGTAGGTTTGATTCCTGAGCCAACCTTTCCTCATTGGGCCCTTCCTTGATCATTGTTTGTTGGAGGTCCGCCATTTTTCCTTGAGCTCTCTTTTGGCTTGAAAAATGTTGCCAAAGGTGTTCTTGTTCCAGTATTTGAGATTGACTTTGATGATCTTGAGCTTTTTCTAAAAGATGTACATGATATTATCGCTCTCTATTGTGGTTTGAGTCAACCAGCTTTGCATATTTTGCATGAAGGTTGGGTGATCTATCCAAAAACCTCAAAATCTGAAAGGTCTGTTTTGAGGCTTGTCCATATTAGTGAAGTGCATCTGTACTGGCCAGTGGTCAGATCCCCAATAGGCATAATGTTGGCCTCCATATCTAGATTTTGGAGCATGATGGATTTCGAGATAAGGAACCTGTAGGGCCTCGATGCAACTTGCCTATTTCCCCCTTTCTTATTGTTCCAAGTATACAGACCATTGACTGTGGGAACATAAATGAGTTTAGATGCAACTATGAAGGTGTTGAATGCTTCCACATCTTTATCCAGTCTTCTTAAGCCTCCTTTCTTTTCCTCTAGGGTGGTAATCATGTTGAAGTCACCACCTAGGATCCAGTGGTTGGCCCCATGGTGTCGTCGGATCTCGTCCAGGTCTTCCAGCATCTTGAATTTTTCCTAGATTCACTGAGGTCCATACACATTGGTGATGCATATCGTGTTTTTTGATTATGGCATGTTGAGTATGACTGATAACGAATGCTTAGTGGACAGAGCATTCTCCATAAAGAAATTGTTTTTATTCCAAAACATTAGAAGCCCTCCTACTTGTCCGATTGCTTTTGGCAATGATAGCTTTTTGCAAAGAGTTTCTTAAGCGTCTCTATGCCCTTGGAGGAGAATTTGGATTCTTGAAGAAGAATAAGGTCTGGGGATTCTGAAAAAAGATGGTTTTTTAGGATTCGTCTTTTGGAGGTACCATTTAGCCCTCTGATGTTCCAGGTTGTGATCTTCATTGAGTAACCTTTAGAGTGGATAGGACCAAAGCCCTAATTTTTCCTTCATTGATTAGGCACCTGCCGAGTTCTTGTATTTGTTGTTTTGTCGATTTCCTCCCCCTCTTTCTTCTTGGACCTTTCGACTTGTATTGGTCCAGATCCACGTTTGCTTGAATACCTGTTTGGTTGTTGTTTCCCCATTGCTTTTTGGCTGCATTCTAGTTGAGATATTCTAACTGCAGGTATGCCATTTCAATTTTGTCTAAATGTTCCTAGGGAATGGTGTCCACTCCTAGTTTGGACCATTGCTTGTTGACATTTTGGAGATTTAGGTCACCTAGGATCTCTTCCAGAGGATTGGTAGGAGTGGTTGAGGGTGGTTGGTCTGATTGCGTTTCGATGCAGGGAGGGGTTTGCAATGAGATAGGGCTAGTATTGTTCTGGATAGGATTGGCCAGTGGCTTTTGTTAATGTGGCTAGGCTTGGTGAGAGTCAGGGTTCGGGATGGAGGTGTTTGATGGGTTTGATGACTGAACCTGCATGGGTAGATCGCGAGGAGTGGGGGTGGGGGATTCCAGAGGGTTCTTGTTTGGATCAAGGTTTCTCAGAGCTTCAAAGCTATTATGTTGGTTGGGGGTCAGGTTGGTGGAGGGTTTCAAAGGATTTTTTCCCTTCTGCCTTTTGTTCTTCCTTGATACCGGAATGAAGTTTGGGGGTGGGTTATCCACCTTTTCCACTTGGGTTTGTGGGGGGGTCGATTCAAGGGGCATCCATGACTAAGATGTCCATGCTGTCAGCATTTCCAGCATCTGAATGGGATGTTTTCATATTCAATGGATTACTTCCAATGAATTCCTTTGTGGATTAGATCAATATGACCTGGGAGGGGTCCTAAAACATCTGTGTAAATGCAGATTCTAGGGTAGGTAGTGTATTTATCTTTAGATGTGAGATCTGAGGTTTTGACGAAGACACCCAGTTGATTCTCGATGGCTTCCAAGATGTGCTTATTCCAGTAGTAAACAGGCAGGGAGTAGAGTCTGAGCCATACTAGAAATTTTTTGAAATCTTCCTATTCTGGAGCAAAGTTGGGTCTCCAATACGTCATGTAGAGTCCTGTCGAGTTGTAAAAGTATGGGCCTCCTTCGAAAGTGCGGTATCTGTCATCTCTGTGAGCGAAGATGACGGTGAAAAAGCTTCTTGACCCCAGCTGAAGTTCATAGTTCCCTTTGGGCTTCCATTTCTAGTTTATCCACTAGCAGAGAGCCTTTTCATTGAGCCAAACTCCCATGAAATGACATATATGATCTTTGTATTCATCGATCTAGGGATCTTCGATGATTAGTGATGGTGTTTCCTTCGATAGCTGTTTGCACAAGGATGAGCCTGTCACCCTGTTTTGGCTGGGAATGTTCCCCATGGATGTAGATCCATTGGGGCTAGGATGATGGTTTGCAGTCAAAGCATTGCTATTAACCTTGGATTGGGAACTTGATGGGGTGTTGGAGGGCTCGGAGGGAAAGCTGCCGAAGGCTGGGGGGGTTGACCCCCCCCCTATAGCGGTCATGGGGCGACACAACTAGGGTTTGTTCTCAGGGTTTGGGAGAGCCTCAGATCCAGTCTGGGATTCAGAGTATTGGTATTGGTTGTTTTTTTCCCAATAGCAATCAGATTTGTACCATCTGGGTTGAGTAGAAGAACCTAGGATTTTTGGGTATGTGTTATATTATTTTCACAACTTGTATGTAGCATGGTTATTATGGAAGTTTTAGCATCCATTTTGGCAGTTTTGGGTGCATGATTTTGATAAAAAGGATTTTTTGGTGCATAATGGTTTTTCCCATGGTTTTTTAGTTTTCGTTAAGGATTCCAGTTCATGAAGGCCATGCAATATATATGCATTATAATATTGTACATAAAACATAATGAAAAAAAAAAATTGTGGGTTTTCTTGAGTTTAAGCTTCTAGGACAAATTACTTATGTAAATTTATATGTTTGTAATTATATATTAATAATATGTTTGAAACAGTTAATTTTACAGGGGAAAAACCTACAATTTTTATCCATTTAGTTTTGGCTTTAGGGGGACACCTTTCTGGCTAAAGAATTTGGCTTGAGCCTATGGTATATCTTGTTGGATTGAGGAGTTCTGGACCTGTGTTCATAGTTAGCTATGCCAACCAACAAAACCCTACAATTCTGACCCTTTCGGAAACAACCTACATAGTGCAGGCTTCTGTCTTTCCCGAGGCAGTATTGAGGGATGACAGAACCAAGCTTCTGCATCCATAGGTCTATGTGATGTGTTCCTGTCACTTCTAGGGCTTTATTCTAACCTTCGTGAACCCTAACCTTTAAAACATGGAAATTACAATAACTTACAGATAACAGACTTTAACTCTGCGCCGATTGCTCTAAACATTCATAACATCAAGTAAACTAACAGAACTACCATTTGCATGCATCCATTAATTACTTTTCAAGATTAATACAATAAACAGAGCGAATTCACAGTAATTGTAGAAGTAAAGATTAACACACAGATACACTAGTTATGCTCCAAAATAACCTTTATTATGCTCATATATTCTATTACATACTCCTATTTCCCTACGCACATAGTTGTAGGGTCCCACACACTTAGTTGCGGACTTACCAAGGTATTTGCGCACATAGCTGCAGGAGCCTTCCCCTTCACCCAAGTATAGAAAACAGACTCTTCTACCTCAGATCACTTGCTCACACAATTATATTCTATTGACTAACATCTTCACGACTCTTTATGACTCTTTTTATACCATCATCTATTACAATACCATGGTTATCAAACCATGGACGGGTCATAAAACAACTAGACTCTTAACAAACTAAGGGGCTTTAACCTTCCTAAATCCCCTTTGACTCCTATGACCTTCGCGCTCCACTCCTCAAAATGCGGAAACTTTAAATTAACAAAAGTTATTTTCCAAAGTTGACCCCAGGGTACCCTCTCCCAACAGGCCCCCAACACAAAGTCATGACTCGTCCTTGAGTCACTCTGTTGGTGTCACCTCAATATTTTCCTGCAGCTCACTGAGCTCGATCTTTAAAACCTGCAAGTCTTTTGTTCCCTGTGTAATAGCCTAATGAATTTCCTCAACCAATTTTCCAATGGTTGGGCCTTCAACCGCAAGGCCCATGGTCCTCCATTTCTATTGCATCCCCTTCAGCTTCCTCTGCACTTACAGTGTCAACTAACTAGCCTCATCTGCCTATGGTTGCATCCTTGAAGATATGATTGCCTCCTTTTGACGCAGCACATCAATTTCACTCTAGATTAGCTTTCCCTCTTGTAATCTAGTGAACCTTTGCACTGGTGCTAAGGTTCATGCGGTAGGCATGGTGTCATCAAACTACCTCTGATTTTCCCTGATATCTGATTTAATCTTTTACAAAGTCGGATCCTCCTGCAGCAAGGTCCACAGTTCCATGGCCTGTTTGAATAACTAGGTGTAGCCTTTGACTACAACTTCTAAAGTAGTCATTTCTATCTTAATAGAAGCCTCACGTTGCTCTCTCACTTCTAGAGCAGTGGTTGGTTACAACTTAAGTTAGAGCTCAGAGATCTATAGTTGTAGCTCAAATCTTACTTTTCCAATTTCCTTCTTTAACTCTTTCATTGCAGTGGCTAGCTTCTGAATCTTCTCCGCAGAGGCCGCTTATGCCAGAATCTTAAGCTCAGGGAGCTCATTACAGGCCTTTGCAATCATTGCTTCCAATATTGAGTCTGTGCCATCAATTCCTCCCTTTATTAGAGGGCCTGCACCTTTTCCTTGAACATCTACTGATTTTTGGTTTTAACTTTGTTGATAATCATCAACACGTGTTGTTCTCAAATTTTGAGCTCATTTGACACCCCTTGATGTAGATCATGCAGCGTCTAAATAGGAAGCGCTACCAGATTCAAATTCAATTCCTTCATGTGTACGAGGTGTGCCCTACCTTCTGTTACATCAACGTGCATGGACACCTCAAGTAAATGCACTGTGTGTAGTTCCATGGTGAGCTCTGCTACTAAGGTTGACCCGTTCACTTGTGTCAAGCTCACTTGCTC
Organism: Pinus taeda; assembly: GCA_000404065.3. Taxonomy (NCBI): domain Eukaryota; kingdom Viridiplantae; phylum Streptophyta; class Pinopsida; order Pinales; family Pinaceae; genus Pinus; species Pinus taeda. The sequence continues at coordinate 24,880 of APFE030981358.1, forward strand.
GAGGCTCGCCTGTCCCAAACTCACTTGAATGATATATGTTTGGACCTAGAACTCCCTCAGTCCTTTTTGTACCTTATCCAATGTATGGTGGTACTGCTCTTTGATGTGGACCCAGATGTGCTCCATTGCATTGCAGACCACATCACCAATCTCATCGAGGTCTCCCTCTGTGAGGAGAAAAGGCATTGCGCCTGCTGATTTGTTTGACTTTTTCTTCTTGCCTGGCCCCGTGGAAGTCCTCTTTTTTCTCTTTTTGATGATGAAGGGGGACTCCAAGCCTGTGCCCCCTTCTTCTTCTTCCTCTATGTCTCCCTCCACATTTGTATTAAACTTGTCAAGGTCAATCATGGCCTACGACGTAGTAGAAGCCCTTTCTTTTGTGGAAGTCTTCGATGCTTCTTTCCTCTTCCCTTTTTTAACTGTCGTTATTGTTGTGTTCTATGTTGCTTTGCCTATAGCAGCCTGATTAGTCCCTGCATTGAAATCCGAGGGGGTAAGACATTCACTCTGCCATTTACTGACAACCCCTAGAATATCGTCCTAGGTGACTAAGTATGGCAATTTTTACTAGATGCCCTTGGCATCTTTCTTCACGCAGATGTGTAGATTATTGAAATCGGCCACATTATTGTACTGTGCATGAAAAATCGCTGATAACATTATTGTGTGGTTGAAAGGTAGCACCCATAACATGTTAAAAAACACCACAGCCCCAATTCCAGTTGTCTATTTCATTGGCTCAAGCTACGTGACCTCCACTTCTTCGTAATAGACCCTCTTTAGGTACTTCCTTGGCTCCAACCATGGGAACCTTGCGTGATCACCTAGGTCCCAATCCTCCATTTTTAAGTAAGGTATCCGAGCCAAGAATTGGCCCTCAAACAACACATTCTTCGGTAGTAAAGGTGTGGAGACCATGAACTTCGATGAATCTGGATCTTTAGGGGATTTAGCTATGGATTTTCTAAGCAAAATTTATGGTGGTAGCTGAGTTATTGGCTCAGCCTCCTCTGCATCAACCTCCTCAACACCCTTGGCTAGTTCTTCCTCATCCAATTCTAGGGGTTGTGTCAACTATTTGGACTGATCCATTTTTTCCTTCTCTCAAATCTCCATCAGAATTTTGTGCAACAATTGTCACACTAGTGCTTGTTAGGGCCTCTTCTTCTTCTTATCCCCTGTCATAGAAGTAGAAGGCTTAGTTCTAGGAAACTTAGGTGCTATAGTAGGAAATCCTGTAGGAATGGGTGGGGTTGTCTCCATCTCAGGGTGAGTTGAAATCATCCTCTCTATGAATCTCGCTTGCTGCCAATCGGCTAAGTTTGCAAATCCTGGCTATGAAATATGTTCCTTAATTATTTCCCAATCTGTATTAGACATGCAACACTTCTCTTGGTGGAATCTAGGGCACAAAAGCTTAAGGAAAATATCAGGAAACAAAGTGTTCAAATGTGGAGCAGCATGTCCTATTTATAGCTTAATTTGAATTCAAATCCAACCATGCCCTCCAATTCCCTGTCATAAATGTGCTTTTGGCAACAAATTTCCAAAGATATGCTCCATAAATGCTCTTCCCCCTCTCCCTTTAATGAAAAAATCTCCATCCAATCAGCTATAATGCTTCCAACTGTTACATTTTGGCTAGGCTACATAGGACCCACCATTCTAGCTCAACTCCTCCATCATAGCTCTCCTCTTCACCTTCCTTCGACTCATCATGTGGCCCATTCACTTTGCCTTCCTCACCTTCAGGAAGTGTAGTTTATAGTCCCACACTTCCTTACAGCTTCTTGGAGTACTAAGGCTATCCTACAATGATATAGTCATCATGCAAGGATGGGATCACCCCTATACAAATTTAAATGACTACCATTGACCTTCCCCTAAAATAGTTCCCCATTCAGCTTCGCAAGCTAAACTATGCCTCCATCCATAATCCTTAATAACATATGGCCCCAGCCAATGCATTTGGAATTTCCCCACAAAATTTGTGCTTACTGTCATATAGTAATACCAAATCTTCATTCTTGAAGGTGCGATGATTGATATGGTGATCATTCCATTCTTTCTCACGATTCTTCTACACCTGCTGATGAAAAACCACCAAGAAGCGATCCTCCTCCAACTCAATTAGCTATGCAAGATGTTCTTCCATAGTATCTCGATCGACCATGTCTATAACTGCAGCAATCCATAGACTTGGCATGATGTACTCCATTGGAGTTACAACCTCTTTCCCATAAACGAGTCTGAATGACATTTTCCCAGTCAACCTTTTGCAAGTGGTTCTATACGCCCAAAGGACTACTAGTATGCACACATCCCAATCATTCAGCTTCACATTGCAAATCTTCATTAAAGGCTTCCATTGTTCCATTCGCTTGAGGGTGATATGGCACACTCTTCTAGTGATACATCTAGAATTCCTCAAGAAATGAAATAATTGTTTCGTTAAACAAGTGTGAAACCCTATTATTCATCAAGATCTTAGGGTAGCCAAACTGAGACGGGATATATTCAAAAATTAACTTGACAGTCATAGGTATGCTACAATCCTTTACAGGTTGTGCCTTAGCCCACCTAGTTAAATATTTTGTCATTGTAATGATGTATTTGGATCCTGTCCTCTTTCCCAATAATTGTCCCACAAAGTCTATGGCCCACTTATCAAATGCCTGTAACGACACTTGCAGATTTAGAGGCAATTCATCCCTTTGTGATGGCCTCCTCATTCTCTGACAGACATCGCATGCCCTACAATAGGTCTTGGAATCCTTATGCTCAGTCGGCCACCATAGTCCTGCGCATAGTAATTTCTATGTAGTTTCTCTTCCTGCATAATGTCCTCCTACAATCCCTCCATGTGCTTTAGTGAGGATACTTTGTCATTCGTACTCTAGGACATATCTATGCAATATTTCATCAGATCCCATTTTATATTAGTGTCTTACGATAATGTAGAAATATGCATCCCGAACCACCAATTCTTTCTTTTGTTGCATCAAATACCCTTCAAGAGCTGTACCTTTAGACAAGAATTGGATTATGTCTGTGAAATGGTCATCTGCGAAGCGAACAGCAAAGAGTTACACATCAGGAAATCCTTCCTCCAGATTTGTAGGTTTTTCACCATTCTCAATCTGTGAGAGCTGATGTGGTCCAGTGTTTAGTCACCCTAGATTCACAATTAATTCAAATTCATATTCCTGGAGGAGTAGCAACTATCTACGAATTCTCCCCCCCCCAACCTAGGTTTGTTGACCAATTATTTTAGAGCAGAATGGTCTATATACATCTTGAAGTCTACACCCAACAAATAGTGCCTGAATTTCTACAACACATACATCATTGCTAAACCTTCACACTCTATGGTTGAATAATTATTTTCTAGCTTTGACAACTTTCTACTTGCAAATGCGATCAGATGGTCGATATCTCCTTCTCCTGGTTGGGCCAGCACAACACCTAGTGTTATGCAGGAAGCATCTACATGGATGTGGAACGACTTCTTCTAGTAAAGGAACGCTAGAATGGGCACAGTGACCATTTTTTCCTTCAAGAGATCCAAACTCTTCTGACAATCCTCATCCCAACAAAACTTCGCATCCTTCTTTAGTAATATTTCCATGGGCATAATGATTTGTGCATACACTTTGATGAACCTCCTATAATATCTTGTATGGCCCAACGTCGCGCATAGTTGTTTAACATTCTTTGGAGGCTCCAAATTGATAATTACTACAATTTTGGTAGGGTGTACCATAAACCTCTGTTTGCAAACACCATGGCCCAAGAGTATCCCATAGGGTACACAAAATATGAATTTCTTTAGATTAAGGGCTATCTGATACTTTTGACAAGTATCCAACATGAGACATAGACTAGCAAAATGTTTCTTTACTCATATGGACACTGTCCATTCATCAAAGTAAAGCTCTAAAAACTTGTGGTTAAATACTTTGAAGGCCACGACTGTCACTCTAGAGATGATTGTAGGGGAATTCTTAAGTACAAAAGGCATAACTGTATACTGAAAACAACCCCATCCAGTCCTGAAGGTGGTATTATGTTTTCTTGTTGGGGCCTGACCCAGGTTCAGAGTTAGTTAGAAAAACAAATGCCTACACTACTGTCCCCTTTGGCATCAACCCACAGAGTGCGGACCAAAGTCTCACCTGAAGCAGTATGGGGGGATGCTGGAACCATGTTTTCGCACCCTGAGATGGTCATGATGTTGGTTTATTCCTTCTATTCTTGCCTTCACGCAGGTCACTTAGTTCTAGGCTTACCAAACTAGCCCTCTATTCCGCCCTTCAGTACCTTCGCGAAAGGGTACAATTGACCTTCACGGAGCCCTAACTTGCATCTCATGTACTTTCACACTGCTAGAGCAGCGTACCATGTAGATTCCCAAACTAGTCTAAGTGTCTTACTTATCTTATTAAACAATCATAGTTAGCACTATGTAAACAAATGTTCTTACTTGCGTTCACTTAACCAACGTAATTACATACATTCGTGCATCATATAAGCCTTATAAATGGAATTCATACATAATACGACAAGATGCATTAATGAGAACAAAGACACAAAAATTGCAGAATACTTCTCTTTATTGATATCTTCAAGTGATTACAGACTCGATCCACCATGTGCACACCGGTGCAGGGGCCTGCGCACTCAGCTGTGAACTTCCACCCTAGGCCTCTACACACTCAGCTGTAGATCCTCTACCTAAGCTATGACTTGAACTTAGACTTATCACTTCAGATCTATCACTATCTTACTCCATCCATGACTCTAAAACTACTTAGAGCTTAGCTCTTTTTATACAATCCCATGGTCTGCGGACCATGGGTAGATATTTTATAGCCGACTTTACTTTACAAAACTAAGGGCAACACCTGACACCTTCGCGCTTTGCAACCACAAAATGTGGAGACTTCACAATTTTATTACAAAATTTGACCTAAAACATGGGCTTTTAGCCCCAAAAATATCCTTGGGGGATCCCGTTCCCAATAGGCCCCCAACACAAATATCGTGACTCACCCTCGAGTCACTCATCAAGCATGGAGATATTTGCCGGAAGACCTTCCAGTTCAAATCGTATGGCCATGACCTTCATTGTGCACTATGTGGCCACCTGCTTCGCATCTTCAACCATCTACTCGGTCACTGCTCTTGAACTATCAGCCTGAAGCTTTTGCTAAGTGGCTTGCAGAGTTGCAAGATTTCTTTTAATAGAACCTGTCACTGTGTAAGTCTCATATAGCCAGGGCTTTAGTTGTGCCTTCAGCACTGCTTGCTTGTGCAGCAATAAATCCACTTATTCCTTTAATTCCTTGGCCTCCTGCAACTTGGCTAATCTTTGTGTCAGTGTGACGGTTCGCGCTGTGCCCTTAACCCCATCATAGTGTTGTTGTAGCTCGTGCGCTTCCGTCTCTAGTCACTGTACATTTGGGTCCTCCTGCAAGCTTGTCAGAACCTCAAACGACTGCTCAAAACGTTGTGTGCATTCTGCTACTTCACTTTCCACTGCTGCCACTGCTTCTGTGATAGCGGTCGCCCACTGCTCCTTCACTTCTAGCAGAGTTGAAGGCTAGGCCTTCAACTGTAATTCCATGATTTGTAGGTTCAACTCCAACTGAGCCCGTGCTATCTCCGTACGAGTGTCATGCACCAATGTAGATAGCTTACGGATGCAGACCTCAACTGGCTCCTCCTCGGGAATGACCAATTCGGGGACCATTTGGCATGCCTCCTTGATGAACTACATAATGCACTTGCTCTGATTGGTCACCTCGGTCTCAGTGGCGATTACAAAATCTCACTCTAGTTCCATCTTCTCGTTGCTAATATGCTTTTCACTGACCACTTGGAAGGTGCAATGCTCATGTGCCCTCAGCTTTGCAATCTCTCCATATTGCAAGAGGTGGAGCACCTCTCCTGGGAGCACTGCTAGATTCAAACCTACTCCCTTGAGGGTGCTGACAGTGGACCTGTCAGCTTCGTTCTCAATGATCAGTGCTCCATCAGGTCGCACTATCGCACTAGAGGCCTACGTGTGCAGCATCTCGGCAGGCTCTAAAGTGCCAACAACAAGGATGGTGGACATTGTGCCATCCTGAGACCTACGAGTCTGCAGCTCCTGTAAACCTATCTGGATGGCCTTGAAGATTATCTACTGCTACTACTTAAACTATTACAGGGCCTCCATGGTAACATCCCACACCGTGTTACCGATGTTATGTAGATCACCCTCTGTTAGCGTGATAGGGTCCAGTGATGTCTTGGTAGCCTTTGATTTCTTCCTGAACTCTCCTTTCTCCATCTCCCTTGGGCTCTTGATGCAGGTAGACGTCTCCTGTGGGTTTGCACCATGCTGCTCGTTTGTATCCTCATTTGTCACAAGTGAAGGCGACCTCGTGCCTTTGTCAGAGCCTTGCCCTATCCCACCTGTTTGTTTTGTTGTCTACTGCGCGGCCTCGCACTCTGCCTAGGCCTTGTTAGTGGCCTCCTTTTTCCTCTTTTCATCCAGCTGTGTCATCTTAAGCTTGGCCTCCTCACTCTTTCTTTGTGCGGTGGACTTGCTCCCTCCTACCGCCAAGTCTGTTATAGCGTGCCATTCTGTCGGCCATTGATCAAATACCACCTCAATGGCATCATCCGTTGCCAGGTAAGGCAAGTCGTACCATTTCTGTATAAGGTCCTTCTGCGCCCTGATGGATACATGATGGAAGCCTACTTTGAATTATGCATAGCTTTGTAGGTTGGCGTACATCGTAGGCGACAATCACAATTTGTGATTGATGGCCATGCAGATGTTCATCTCCATAAATATCTAGAAGATCTTGTTGTCCTTAACTCACTGCATGTCCTTGGTCACACACAACGAATCATACTTTGCTTCTTTTGGGAGGTCTAGTGCAACCGAAGCGAACTGACTTTCCTCTTGCAGCTCCCATGCTACCAATACAATTGACAGCAAGAGCCACATGCACTGGAATGTCTTGCTAAGCTCTTGTGCTTTGCGACAATTCGCAAGGAACTCACTGCGAAGGTAGTCCGACCAGTTGAACTAGACTCCTTCAGTGCACTCTACTACTAGCGCGATGACAGGCGCTGGCACCTCATCAACCCGACACTTTCTCATCATTTTCCTTGCTAAGATCTATGTAGCTACCTTCACAGCAAGGTCGCAAATGCTGGATATAGCATATCCCTGTGGCTTCTTCACCAGTTCAAAATTTTCTTTTATAGACTCTACGAGGGCCTACTCACCACCGTTTCTACCAAATATCATGGCCGGATTCACTCTTGTATACGTCAATCACGCTATCCGGTGAATCAATCTATCTATGATGGGTATTGTCTCCTCTAGTCACAGACACCCATCATGCACCAAGAACAACAGCTGCTTGATGACCAATAATGTCACCTGGGTGTGGTTGTAGTGTAACATCCAAAGCAGATTGAGCAACCCTACCTTGTCTACTCCTCTAAGCCACCTCTACGGCTCTAATATGGTCATTCTAGTGTTTGTATCAATGATGTAGCACATCAACTACTCAGTCGCTAGGTGTGGAAACTTCTCATGGTCGACCAAGTCCCAACCTTCAAGTTTCAATAGAGGAACCTACCCTAGGTGAAGTACTTCAAAAACAATCTCATCTGGTAGCAAAGGGGTTTGCGAGGGAGTCTTTCTCTCATCGATGTCTTTTGGCACCTTGATGTTGGCCTTCTGCGGCAGGACATACTCAGGCAACCAAGTAATAGGGTCAACACCCTGGGCTTCAACCTCCTCCACTTCAACTCCCACATTGTCATCATCCATCGGGATGTCTTCAATTTCTTCCTCCTCTGGCTCCAAATTTATGGCCTTTCCCTTCTCCTCTGCAGTGGGCTTTGGTGGGTTTCTTCTTGGCGATGTGCGCACTGGTATTGTAGGCTACTTTTTCTTCTTATCCTTCGCCCTCTCCTTGGTTGGGGTTGGATTTGGTCTCAGTGTCCTCGGTGATTAAGGGACTTCTGCTAATACTTCAACCACTTCCAGAGCAACTACTTCTACCTCTATCTCCATTTCCGGCACCAACGCCTCTGCTTCGGTATCTATAGCTTCTCTGGGTGTTGACATAATTTTATGCCAGAACTCCTATGTCTCCTTCTGCAATGTCTCAAATACTTTACTAGCAATCAGAAGTTCATAGTGCTTGTGATTCATGTGCGCCTAAGAGCTCAACAACCCAATTCTAAAAATGCCAAGTATTTTTTACTGGATAGCCACTTGTAATTTATAGGGAATTTTGAGTTCAAATCCGGCCGTTCCCCCCAAATTTAGTTCATAAATACCGGATTGGCGGTATGTTTTCAAATATATGAGCCATAAATTTCTTCTTAAATTCCAGCCACCCGCTCCATTTGGTTGCATTTTTCCCGTGAAATCATGAATAGTGAATTTAACAATAACTTTCTTGGCAACGTACGTGATTTCTCCCTAAGTAGCGTAGCTCCCTTCGCGCTGCCATGAACCCTGTGACACTTCCTTGCTTCGCACAATCCTGTAATCGCGCAGCTCCCCAGTCGAGGTAGTGTAGTTTATAGTCTCGTGCCTCCTTTCAGTTGCCTAGAGTGCTAAGACTGTGCTACTTTCATCTACTCATGTGGCTGGACCACCGGTGTATGGCTTCAACTGACTGCCATTCACCTTTCCTAGGAAGGGATCTCCATTCAGTTTGACCAATTCTACCGCTCCTCCATTGGTAATCTCCTTAATGACATAGGGCCCTAACCAGTGCATTTTGAATTTCCCTGGAAATTTATCAAGCTTACTATCATATAACAAAACCAGGTCATTTACTTTAAAGGTGCACAACTTAATGTGCCAATCATGCCATGATTTTTTGTGTTGCTTTTGGACCTGTTGGTGAAATCCAGCTAGAAATCTCTCTTCCTCTAGCTCATCCAGTTGTGTGAGCCTTTCCTCCAACACTCCATGATTTGTCATACCCATGAGTTAGTGCCGCTATGTTCAAACTAGGCATGATATATTCCATAGGCATTACCACTTCAACACCATAGACAAGCCTAAAGGAAGCTTGTCTAATCAACCTCTTGCATGTTGTTCAATAAGCCTATAGTATTGCGGGTATGCATAGGTCCCAATTAGTTCATTGAGCATTGCAAACCTTCATCAGTGCATTCTCTAGCACTTTATTAAATGCTCCCACCATCCCATTATCCTACGGGTGATAAGGCGTGCTCTTCTAGTGATATACCTGAAATTCCTCTGTTAGCGCGTTGATCACCTCATTCAAAAAGTGCATACTGCTATTACTCATCAATATATTTGGACAACAAAATTGCGTCAATACATACTCAAAGAGGAACTTTGTAGCAATCACGCTTGTGCAATCCTTCATAGGCTATGCCCCTTCCCAACAAATCAAATACTCCATCGCGGTGATAATGTACCTTGCTCCCATTTGGCTAGATGCGTGTGTGGATCATCCTACCCATCATACTTGTCTGTCAGTCGCATCCTAGGCTTCCCAAATCATGCTCTCATCATTCTCCTACATTCATGCCAATCATCAAAACTCCTCTTGTGTGTACTCCACCATCTTGTGGGCGTAGCACACAGTGCCCAGTCCAAGGCCTGGAAGCATTGATTTTCTGGTACCTCCCTTTCAAACGCATCCAAAAATGTATCTACCTCATTTAGACCATCATAAGTAGGAAAATTTCATTCCTCTAACAACACATAGTGTAGCGACCGGGTCATCATGTTGCAATTCACGGTAGTTACTTCGTGTAACCTATTTTTCCAACGTTCTATTTCTTCATCAGAGTCCGAGGTACAAGAACTCTCGTGATCCCATGTAATCCTCCCATCTGCGGTGGGATTCACCCAGTCTTGGTCTTGTGCTGTTATCTTATAGATGCAGTCCATATCATCATCACTCTCATAGTTGTAGACTGGTTATGTATAGCACGATCCTTCAGCAGGGTCTAGGAGTATTATTATGCGTAGTTATTTCTTCTCAATTATCATCTTTCACTTTTTCAGATTGATTACCCCGTTCATATCAGTAGCCCAGTCAATTCCCAAGAGCGCAGGGTAAGGATTGTTTTCATCAATAATCTATATTACTTCAAAATCTACCAGTGTGCTCGCTCCCTCAATATCCACAGTCACCCCCTGCAGTCACCCCATGGTTATGATTTTCTGCTGATTCGCCATCCTCATTTGAATCAAAGACCATTGCAGTGTAGTTCTCCCCATTCTCTCCCATGTCTATTTTGGTAAAACATTCACATATGATCCCAAATCCAGAATGACTTGATCCATCTCGTATTCCCCAATCTGTGTGGTGAGTCTCATTTCACGACCCATCCTTGTATTATTCTTTCCGATCTTTCGAACTACACATGGTTCTCCTAGCATTGTACCAGCACATTTGTTGATGAGTTCTTGTAACCCTTTCACAGCATTACTGTCGCGTAGTAACTTCATATAGGTTTCCAGGAAATTTGTCAGCATAGAGGGGTTCATCTCTGGCTTTGGTTTATATTTGCTTCCTGAAGTGGAGGCCTCAGTGAAGCTCTTCTTAGCTTCCATGAATGCTTCATGAGTGCGCTCTAAATCAAACTCAGCTTCTTTAGTCGAGGCTCTACGAACACAGGTACTCTCTTCTGGTTGTTTCTCCTTGTCATATCCTATCGTGGTTCCACTTTAGAGCACTATATTTACATTCGGGACTTCCTCATGTGGCTCAGACCTCATCATCTACAAGTTCTGAGTCGGGGGAGGTGATATCGCTCCTTTGTCATGTACCCTAGCTATCAGCATAGGACAATCTTCTGTCTCATGATAAAACAGCGTGCAATACTTGTACGATGGATGCATTGGATTAGTATAATCACGGGCATAGTGTCCTAGCCCACTGCAATTGTAGCAAATCAACAATTCGTGACCTCTACCAGGTCCTCCTCTACCTCATCCTCGTCCGCGCCCCAAAAATCTTGTCTGCGCCATGCCTACATTCTGGTTAATTGGCCGCATTTCGGCCTGCACTCTATAGGCAGGCGTTCTATCCATCAATTCATAGCTCTTGCAAGTATGCTCATCATGTCCTATCGACCTACAAAAGTTGTAGAACAACCATTACGTATTTTGTGTTTACTTTTGTAACAAGTGACGGTTATTCGTGGCATGTTTTCTAGCTATTTGACAGATAGCGCACCACAAAGCAGGCACCATGCTAGGTCCTTTTTGAGCTTCTAGACTTAAAGTCATCAGTCCTCCTCCTGCAAGGTAATTCATAAAGACCAGGCAATGGTCTTTGTCATGACCCTAGCTTTTTCATTTCATGCACCATACCTCTTCACATAGCTCTGGCCAAACCGTCCTATCCTGCTTTAAGCTTTGCATCTCAAGGCACAGATTCTCTAGCTGCGCATGGATCTTTTGAACTCCGAGATTAGGATCTTACATCAGGGTCTCATGTAATCTCATGGAAATATCTTAGGCCTCTGCCCAAGTTATTATCTTCTGCTGCGACAACGAACTTCTTAAGTGTGGTAGTAACAACACCAAAAACCACTTGCAATGTTGTCCATCTGTCAAATTCATGTTGGATTCGCGGATCGTACATTTCATCCTCTAATCTAGCTCCCAAGGTATCTCAGTTGGTATCATCGTGATCTCTTTGAATTTGACAATTGACTATGCTTCAGATTTAGGCCTACTAAATTCCCTATTCAGTGCTGCTTGGATGTCCGCTACTCTAGCATTTGGGTTATCGCTGGAGTACTTAATATACCAGGTTAGTGTGTGATCTTGCAGAGCTCTAAATAGTTTTGCCTTCTTTATGTTATCATCTATAACACATTGAGCTTCCCATACAACCCTCACAATGAACCAGAATTGGTCTAGGTCCTCATTTCCCAAGCCTTTGAACAAAGGTAGCTTCATTGTGTTTGCCATACTGAATCGTGGTGGTGGTGGACTTGGTACAGGTGAAGTTGGAGGTGATGTCAGTGAATATGGAGGTGGTGTGGGTGGAGGTGGTATTTGCGGAAATACCTGTCTTATAAATTAAATAACCCTTCACGGAGAGACATTCACTATCCCTTCTTCGTCCCTTCACTGTGGTGAAGGGGCTATACTCCGAACCCTTATTTCCTTCATTTCTATAACTTTTTCTTCTTTGCGTAGTCCCAAATATCAAGGTAACCACATAACCTATTTTTCGTACAACAACATTTTAATCCAAATATTCAAAGATTTTACATACTTACCTCGTGGTCCTTTCAAAAAATTTCGCTCTGCCTCGCTATAGCTGACTGAGGTGTTGACTGTGAACTCAGTAACAAATCCTCCTATAATGTGATTGAGTCAATGATCGACAGCGTGCACAATCTTATCCTTTGATGCTTCCAACCTTCACACCAGCTCTGGGATCCACACAACAGGACCATCAAGTTTCCACCTTCCTTAGCTATCTACTAGCTTCTCTATCCAATCGTATAGCTTAGTAGGGAAAGAGGTGAACTCATGAATCCTTCTGTCCAACCAGCCTTCAATTTCTTTCTTAGTTGGATTCCACTGATACGACATCACACATCTCTCATGCAGATTTTGGTCCCAGGAATGGGACCATTTTTTGGCTTGTGGGGGCCTGACCCAGGTTCAATGTTAGTTAGCTAAACAAATCCCTACACTACTGGCCCATTCGGGATCAGCTCGTGAAGCATGGAGTGAAGTCTCACACGAAGAAGTATGGGGGGATGCTGGAACCAAGTTTATGCACCCTTGATATGAATGTGATGTCAGTTTATCCCAACTATACCTGCCTGCGTGCAGTTTTCTTAACCCTCTGCTCAACCTTCAACACCTTTGTGAAATGGTACAATCGGCTTTTGCGTAGTCCTAACCTAGGGCTGATATGCTTTCGCACTGCTAGGGAAGCGAACTGTGATATTTCCCCAACTACGCTAAGTATCGTACTTATCTTATTTACATATCTTAGTTAGCTTCATGTAAACATATGTTATTACTTGCGTTCACTTAACCAATATAGTTATACACATTCACACATCATATAAGCATTAGAAGTGAAAATAATACCTAATATAATAGATGCATAAACAGGAAATAAAGAAGCATAAATTATAGAATACTTCTCCTATTGATAATTCCAGATGATTACAGACTTGACTCACCCTGCGCACTCAGCTGCAGGGGTCTGCACACTCAGATAGAGACTTCTAGGCCTCTGCGCACTCAGTTGCAAAGCCTCTACCTATGCTACGAGCCAACCTAGAATTTTTCTCCAAAGATATGACCCAATTCTTCATCATTGATTAGTGATCTCTACTTCTTAGAGGTTAGCTCTATTTATACAATCCCATGGTCTGCAGACCATGGGTAGATCTTTTACAACTGACATTACATTATCAAAACAAGGGCTGACAACCCTATGACTCATTAACAATTACGCACTTCGCGACCATAAAATGTGGAGTCTTTACATTTGTATTACAAAAATTGGACCAAAATATGGGCTTTAAGCCCCAAAACTACCCTTGGGGGATCCCGCACCCAACAAGTGCACAGTTTTTTCACACTCCTTGGCGCTTCCAAGTTCATTATCACCATGATCTTTGTGGGATCTACCATCATCCCCTGTATGCAAACCACATGACCCAACAGGGTCCCAAAAGGAACATAAAATAGGCACTTCTTCAGATTGAGCGTGATCTGGTATCTTCAATAAGTATCTAGCATTAGGCGTAAACTAGTGACATGGTGTTCCACCAACCCAAACACAGTCTAGTAATCAAAGTATACTTCTAGGAACTTATGAATAAATTCCTTGAATTCTGTGACGACTACGCGTGTGAAAATTGTAGGCACATTCTTCAATCCAAATGACATTACAGTGTACTAGAAACACCCCCACTCAGTGTTGAAGGTTGTCTTGTTCCTATCCTCCAGTGCGATTCTGATCTGATGGTACCCATAAAATCCATCAGTGAATCAATATGCTTCCTAGCCACCTACATTGTCCAACACTTCATCCATGAATGGAGTCAGGAAAGGATCATGTACGCAAGTGTCATTCAACTTTTTGAGATCCACACATATCCTTATTTCATCCTTCTGCTTCTCCTATACCACCATTGGGCTTACCCAGTCATATTCTTCCACAGGCTCAATGATGCCTGCCAAGAGCATATTATCTAGCTCTAAGCAAACCTTCTCCTTATAATTTAGATTGAGACGGTAAGGTCTTTGCTTAACCAGCTTCGCATCAGACTTCAATGTGATCTTCATAACACCCAGGTCTCCTATTATCCCCTTTAGATCCATAAACTTGGTAGGGAACAAATCTTGGTATTCGCGGAGCAATTCAGTGACCTTATCCACCGTCACATCGTCCCAGTAATCTCCAATATTCATGAATTTGAGCTCTGCCTCCGTACCAATATTTACTTGTTTCGTTTTCAGCGGCATGGTTATATCGGGATTCTCAATCTGCGGTCCTTCAACTTCGTTGTGACCTTCTATTTCAGGGATTTTAATATTTTGCGGATCCTCATCCTCTTCTTCAGTCATTACATTATAGTATTGTAGCTCATGACTCAACTTAGTAGCCCACTCAGGCTGATCAAGGTCCAAAGGATCCTACGGTATCATAAAGATTATTGCTTTCACTTCTTGTAGTGCCTCATCAATACAGTCAAATCCATCTTCAAAACTGAATGTCATTATGAATCATTCGTGCAGAATATCCCATTCATCTATGCCACAATGGAGCTCTGTTTCTACATACCAGCTCATCAGACGACATCCAGGGTGTGACAGAATAAGTGCACCCATTCAGGTTGGGGCTTCTCTCCATAAGCCTAACCCCATTTGGCCAAGTGCGCATGTGGGTCATCCTACCCATCATACTTGTCTGTCATTTGTACCTTTGGCTTCCTAGAGCATGTTCTCATCATCCCTCTACACTCACGTCAATCATCAAATCTTCCCTTATGCATACCCCACCACCTTGTAGGTGCAGCGCGCAGTGCCTAGTCCAACGCCTGGAAGCATTGCTTTTTGGGTACCTCCCTTTCAAATGCATCCAAAAATATATCTACATCATTCAGGCCATCATAAGTAGGTAGACTGCTTACCTATGATGACACACAATGTAGTGATGGGTCATCATGTTACAGATCAGTGTAGTTACTTCATGTAACTGATTCTGCCAGTGCTCTAATTCTTCATCAGAGTCCGAGGTGCAGGAACTCTCGCAATCCCATGTAATTCATCCATCTACTATTGGATTCACCCAATCTTGGTCTCATGCTATTATCTTAGAGATACAGTCCAGATCGTCATCTCTCTCATAATCGAGGACTTCTTTAGTGTAGCACGATCCCTTAGCAGGATCTAGGGGTACTTTTACGCAGAGCGATTTCTTCTCGAATATCATCTTTCGCTTCTTTAGGTTGATTACTCTATTCATATCAATAGCCTAATCAATGCCAAGGAGTGTAGGATAGGGGTTGCTATCATCCACAATTTCTATTACTTCAAAGTCAACAGTGCACTCGCACCTTCGATATATATAGTCACCCTTGTAGCCACCCCATGGGGATGATCTTTTGCTGATTCGCCATCCTTAGCTGAATCAGAGACCATTGTAGTGTGGGTCTCCCCATCCGCTCCCAATTCTTCTTCGGAAGGATGTTCATGTCTGACCCTAGGTCCAAAATAACCTGATCCATTTCATACTCTCCTATCTACGCGGTCAATCTCATCTCCCGTCCCATCCTTGTTTTATGCTTACCAATCTTCCATACTATGTGTGGCTCACCCAAAGTGTTTTCGGTTCATCTGTTTATGAGCTCTTGTAAACCCTTCATAGCCTTGCTATCACGCAGTCACTTCATGCAGGTATTCAAGAAGGTTTTAAGCATAGAAGGGTCCATCTCCTGATCAGGCTTATTCTTGCTCCTTGAGGTGGAAGCCTCAGCGAAGCTCTTCTTTGCTGCCATGAATGTTTCACGTGCACACTCCAAATTGAATTCAACCTCCTTCACTGCTCCCTTACAACTCCATGTACTGTCTTTGGGTTGTTTCCCCTTGTCAACTCTTATTCTGATTCCACTTCAGAGCACTATATTCACATTCGGATCCTCTTCGCATGGCTCAGACCTCATCATTTGTAGGTTCTAAGTCAGCTAAGGTGTTAGCGCCCCTTTGTCATGTATCCTTGCTATCAGCGTAGGACAATCTTTCATTTCATGATCAAACAGAGTGCAATACTTACACGATAGACATGTTGGGTTAGTGCAATTTTGGGCATAGTGTCTTAGTCCTCCACAATTGTAGAAGATTAGCTATCCCCGACCTCTTCGAGGTCCTCCTCCACCTCGTCCTTGTCCGTGCCATCCCCGCGCTCTGGTCAGTGGGGCACGTTTCTACCTAAACCCTATAGGCGGGAGTTCTATCAATCATTCATAGCTTCTAAAATTACACTCATCATGCCCTATCGACCTACATAGTTGCAGAATAGTTGTTGCAGTGTCTATACAAACTTCAACAGCAAATGATAGTTATCCGTGGCATGTTTTCCTGCTACCTAACATATAGCGCACCACAACGCAAGCCCTGCACTCGATCCTGCTTGAGCTTTTGGCCTCAAATGCATCATTCCTCCTCCTACAAGATATTCCACAAAGACCGGGCAATGGTCTTTGTCATGCTCATGATCCTTGAATTTCAGGCACCATACCACTTCACACTCTAGTCGAACTATTCTGTCCTCCTTCAAGATTTTCATCTCAAGGAAAACATTTTTCAACTACGCATGGATCTGCTGCACCCCCCAGATTTGGATCTTGCATCGGTGTTTCATGTAGTCTCATTGCAATCTCCAAGGCCTCAGCCTGAGTCGTTATCTTCTGTTGTGACAACGCAACCCTTAAGTGTGGCAGGAGCGAAGCCACAAACCATTCGCAATGTTATCCATATGTTAAGTTCATATTATTTTCATAGATTTTACACTTCAATCTCTGATCTAATTCCCAAGGTGCCTCGCTTGGCTGCATTGCGATCTCCTTGAACCCCACAATCAATTGTGCCTCAGATTTAGGCCTATTGAATTCTTTTTCTAGTGTTGTCTAGATGTCTGCCACTCCAACATTCGGGTTATCATTAGAGTACTTGATGTACTAGGTTAGCGCGCAGTCCTGCAGAGCACTAACCAATGTCACCTTCTTCATGTGATCATCTATAAGACCCTGAGCTTCCGATATATCTTTCAAAACTAACCAAAATTTGTCCAAGTCCTCACTCCCCAAGCCTTTGAACAAAGGTAGCTTCACTGAATTTTCTATATTGAACTGCGGTGGAGGTGGAGGTGGTATGGGTGAAGTCACATGTGATGGTGGTCAAGTTGGAGGTGGTTAGATGCAGATGGTAGTCGCAGGAATCCTTGTCTTATTAACTGAATAGAACTTTGCAGAGAAGCTTGCGCTACTCCTTCTTCATCACTTCGTGGAGGTGAAATCAATGGACTATATTGAGGACCCTTTCTTCCTTCGTTCCTGTAATTTTTTGCGATTTGCGTAGCCCCAAACATCAAGGTAGCTACATAACCCACTTTTCGCACAATAACATTTTAATCCAGGTATTCAAAGATTTCAAGTACTTGCCTCACAGTCCTTTGAAAAAGCATCACTCTGCCTCGCTGTAGTTGACTGAGGTATCGACCACAAATTTAGTTACAAATCCTCCTATGACGCGATTGAGCCAATGATCGACAGTGCGGGTGATCTTGTCCTCAGGTGCTTCCAGTCTCTGTACTGCCTCCGAGGTCCAAACAATAGGACTATCAAGTTTCCACCTTCCTTGGCTATCTTCTAGCTTCGCGATCCACTCGTATAGTTCAACCAGAAAGGAACATAAAAATATTTCATGGATCTCTGTATATAGGTACTTATCTAGCAACTGTTCCTTTGTCAATTGCGGGTTTCTATTCTCTTGTGCCACGAATTCATGTATCTTCCTATTCAACCAGTCTCCGATCTCTCCCTTAGTTGGATTCCCGTGATACGACATCACACATCTCTTATGCAGATTTTGTTCCCGGCAATGGAACCATTTGTTGGCTTGTTAGGGTCTAACCCAGGTTTAGTATTAGTTACCCAAACGAATCCCTACACTATTGGCCCCTTCGACATCAGCCCATGGAGCGTGGACCGAAGTCTCACCCAAAGTAGTATGGGGTGATGCTGGAACCAAGTTTCTTCACCTTGAGATGGTCGTGATGTCGGTTTATTCCTTCTGTTACACAGTATTTTGTCACCGTCCCTGTTACTCCTTCTCTCGTGCATTGGAGGACCTATTCCGGGACCTGTGTGAAGTGACATGACTTGAAAACACCTGCTTTGTATCCCTTAAAGTATTCCATATGCCCTGAAGACACCTTCTGCAAAATACCCAAAAATATAGCCCTTTCTCCATTGGCACTGCTCCACAGTGTATTGCTCGCGCCAATGGGGTAAATCCTCCAAAGAGGGCGCCCCAGTTGGCGCTCTGTCTCAGAGTCGCACTAGCGCCAACTTAGTTGGGTAAAGTTTTTAACCATCAAACTTCCGAAGGTTCTTTCCACCTTATCTATAAACTAATTCTAGTCTGGATTGGTTTAGTTGGGCTTTGTATCTCCCAAGGAGGGAAGTAGTTCTCCACCTCTCATGGAAGCTTCCTTATGATAAGGACAATCCCATGAATCAAGTGGATGATCTTATCTACTCCTCCCATCTCTATATAAGCTTGTTCCTTCCCCTTTAACAAGCTAGTTTGGTAATTCTTGGTTGATAATTCTACTTTTCAAGCTCCCAAAGTCTGAGGATTACTAAGCTCATCTTGTGAGAGGACTTGTGTATCCCTATGAGGCTGAATCTTTAAGGAGGAGATCCATGTTCAAGTGATCAAGGAGAGAGAGGTTTATTCCCATCCCTACAAGCTTTGCAAGGCATGTGTTGCTGATTCACCCAGCCAAAGGAGGATTTGACGTCAGAACTTGGTTGTATTCTCTTTTGTTTTATCAATAATAATAGACGACTATCATTATGGTT
>APFE030981358.1:71168-105213 GCA_000404065.3 Pinus taeda
CAAGTGCCCTTGATTTTAGGAGCTCGGCTGTCCAACTAGAGTTTAACTGCGGATCCTGTAGGGCAGTCATAACTACTGTTCCTGTAGAACAGTTTATGACTGCTATTCCTGTAGGACAACTGGCTGCTTCTTAAGCTCAGAGGGGAGATGGATTGGAGCTCGGAGTTCTTGGTGGGAATCACGAGGAATGTCCCAAGACCGTGGACATCTCTCCACAAAATCAGCAGTGCCACCTCATTGTCTCCTTATCCCCTTTTTCTTTGTCTCTTGCTCCCTTTTTAATGCCAAAACCTGGAATCATAATGCATTAGTCACGTAGATAAAGTGTCTAACCTTCTTCCTACAAACAACATGAATAAACTAAGAAATGCATGCATAAGAAAATAAAAATGAATGGTTTGAGCAAGTAAAATAGGCCAAAATGAGCCCAAATTGTACCAAAATTGGGGCTCATCAGTACTCGCAGCTTGTCATTTGCGGCATGGGTGATCTACGATCCTCATGGTGAGCTAGTAGATATTCAAGGGGTTTGTCTGGGTTGTACGACGAACAATGTTGCTGAATATAGTGTTGTGATTGAATTATTAGCTGAGGCGATTAACCTCGGCGTTCGCACATTAGTTGTGAACTTGGATTCTCAACTTGTAGTCCACCAACTCAACGGGCGTTATTCCGTCAGAGATCATCGAATCTTAAGGTTGTATTTACGTGTTAAGTTATTAGAAAGGGATTTTGATTTCATTACTTCTCAACATATTCCAAGACGACTTAATACATTAACCGATGCATTAGCAAATTATGTATTGGACAAGCATTTGCATAACATGTGAATCAACATAATACCAGAAGCATAAAGTACAATAGACCATAAAACATATGTATATATATATATATGTGTGTGTCCAAAATGTTTGCACCCCGTGCATCATCAAAAAATAATACATGTTTGTCTGAATACATCTGGAGACAACATGTCTCTCAAAAAATATGCATGAAAAGAAAAGCCTAGATGTCTAGTCTCGGTGGTGCTCATGATAGCACGTCACCGCTCGCACTAGATGCCTCAAGAGACGGTGGATTCGAGTCGGCACCCCTACTGTGTGCCTTTGGTAAGCTAGCGGGACATCCGCTAGCCGAGCATAATCCGGGATCCCTCGAGTGATAGCCTCAAGGTTCTGGATAAGCTCCCCTCTGTCACCGCCCTCCTTCTAAGGATCTGCTCCTGCTGTTGCTACTACTGGATGTCTTCTCGCAATGGGAGATAGGCCAGCTGGACGCTCTGGGCCGACATCTGCATGTGCATATAAAGGTCATTAGGACAAGCATGTACTGACAAAAAAATCATAAAAATACAAAATCAAAACGTACCAATCTCCTCGTCCCAGTCCTCTCCCTCCGGAATGGGAAGGTCAGGGTCTCCAGTGAAGTTTGTCCCCGCATATGGCCAGTCTTCCACCATGATCAGTTGGTGGCGAAGCCACCTGAAGAACTCCGGTCTGAAGGCCATCTGCTGGCCGCCACCACCCCTCGGCATCAGTGCCGCCCATCGAGCCATCCTCAGCTCTCGAGGTGTTGGGTCTGCCACAAAGGCCCCTTGGCCCTGGAGGCTTGGTACATGTTCCAGGAAGAACGTCACCAAGATGGAACCATACCCGAACTGTTGCAGCTTGCCCTGCTTGGCCTTTGTCAGCTGCCTCTTCATATTGGTCGTCACAGCTGACGCCCAATTGAAGACCGTCGGGCTAAGACACTCCATCGCTAAAAGAATATGGTTCTTCGTGGCTTCGTGGGGTGCTTGTGCCCCCGCAGCTCGTGTAAAAGTGAATAGTAATGCCCACAGTGTCAAGTCTCGAACGGTGGGGATATCCACCTTCGAACTGCCCTGCCCATATTTTGCCTCTGCGCAAATTCGGGCCTTCATCTCATCCATCTTCTCTCCAGATGGCCTGCTCCCAGTCAATCGAGGCACCGGCCCTCATTGCGACAATCCAGTCAAGAAGTAGACATCCGATACGTCCAGATCCAGTACCTGATCCCCTATCTGGAACACCTGTTCCTCCACGTCCCATAAGTCAATCAAGTACTCTAGGAGCTCTGGCTAAGCTCGCAAATAGGATAGCATGAAGAATTTCTTTAGCCCACATGCTCTCAGAGCTTCCATGCAATCCTCGTTAGCTAGGGCTAATGTGTCCACTTGGTCATGTTCCCGTTCCTTCCATGTCAACACCATTTTTGCGGATTGCCCTGCAAAAACAAGTCAAAATGATGCATTAGAACCTCATAAAACTTGAAATTGCAGCTAAAATTGGTGTTAAATTTGTTAAAGTTGGCCTAAAAATGTGCGTGGCCGTTGGCGCGACTGTTTCTAAAACATTCACACCCATGGGCGCGCGCCCTATGGGGAATTTTCCCCATTGGCGCGGGTCCGTGCCCGAAACCCGCGCCAATGGGCGAAACCCCCAAATTTGCAATTCCCCCCATAGGAAATCAAAATCCAACTAAAAATAAATTTCAAATGGATGAAAATGAAGCTAAGGACAAGACCACTTACCTGGCACTGACGACGCTCGAAATGGTCCACCGGATTGGTCGCAATCATCAACTGAAGGTCGCACTCCAAAAGCCCTAATGTCGCTCTCAAGAGGTAAAAAGTGAAAAGTAATTTTTATTTTTACTATTTTCACCTTTTTATAGCTTTTTGGCCCTGATTAAGCTTTAAAAAGTCATTTTATAAATATTTTCATGGATATTTGTGTCAAAAATGGGTTTTATGCCAATTTTTTGTGTAGCGACAGGTGTTCGTGCAGCTTTCATGGCGAAATGAGTTGTATTTTATACTTTTTCGGACTCGGTAGATACACGAAAAAGTCACTTTGGAGTCATCTTTTGCTCTTTTCTGACTCTCTAAACGTGAAAATAATGCCGAGTTGGCCCTCTCGACTCATTAAATGGATATGAGAGGTGGTCGTCTTTAAACCCTTTTCCGACCGTTTAAAAAAAATGAAAAGATTGTCGGACCCTTGTCGTTTCCGGTTCGTTAATGGTCACGAAGCGACGTGGTTTTGATCACTTTTTTACATTTTCAGATCAAAGTCACTACTTATGAAAAGTACCCCTCGGTCGTAATGATCGGGCAGTTCTTTCGAGCATGGTTTTATACTTTTTTGGGCTCGAGATACACAACTTTACGAAAAAGGACACCCCTGGAGTTTCATTTTTGCTGTCTTTTCAAACTCTCTAAATATGAAAAGATGCCGAGTTCTTCCTTTGTCAGACTCGTTAAAACTTCATGACATCGGATTTCGTCGTGATGACGCCTCTCAAGCATATGCTACCCCCGTCAAGCTTGCCATCCAAAAATAACCGGGGTACTCACCAGAAATGGTGGGGGAATAAGGAACCGTAATCATCGTCATGTCGGCAGTATGTCGCTCTTGAACATGGCACTTGTCTGCATTCGTGTCTGGGTGGGGACATCTCATCTTGTTTCACACTTGCCTCTGTGGGTTTGGGTTATCCTGTTTGACCATTCATCTGCTCATCGCCTTGTCACCATGACCCCTGATCATTTTGATGTCAAATACTGCCAAGTCCGCTGTCATGCACCGATATGTTCAAGAGAAGTTGACCTCTACAGAATACTCAACCTCCCTCTGATGCTTCACACAAAACATTTTATCCTTCTCCGTCTCGTGTCGATGATGTGGGAAACATTATGGCCCACCTTCGATCAAGGTCACTTCCTGTCGACTTCAACTCATTATCCAGGAAGTTGACTTAGAGACTCCCTTCAAGTACGTTGGAGCCTGCATGCCTCATTGGTAGGTTCTTCGTATTCGACGTGAGGTTTTCATTATTAGCCTCCGATCGGATGATTCTACGGGTGTTCAACACCGGCTCACTGATTTGCATGCCGTGGATTGTACCTATAGTACCTTGAGGACCATTGTCATTTTTGGTGGTACCTCTCGCGTCTGTTAGCAGTTTTCATCATTGACTGGTAATCAGACGATGTTCTCACATGTTTGACTTCGACTCCTATATTCGCATGCTTGAACTTGTACTTCATTCGGGTCGAGTTGGAGTGCAAGACCCTGAATTCTGTATGTTGAGATCCAGGCTGCATTTTGTGGATTATTATAATCACTACATGACTCATTCACTGGATGGCTGCAACCATGCCTGAGTCCATTCATTGCTCCTTATCGGATGGCTGTGTCCATACCTGGGATCCAGATTTTTATGTACTCTGCTATGGATGGCTGCGCCCATACCATGTACATCATGTATTTGAGCTATCAGTTGTACTTCGTGCAGGTTCTCCGGCGGCCGTGTTTTCAGTCGACCATGTTCTTGTAAAGCACTTCACCCCTCTCTCTCTCGAGCTTCATGCTTTAGGGGGCATCTATTACACAGTATTTTGTCACCATCCCTGTTACTCCTTCTCTCGTGCATTGGAGGACCTATTCCGGGACCTATGTGAAGTGACATGACTTGAAAACACCTGCTTTGTATCCCTTAAAGTATTCCATATGCCTTGAAGACACCTTCTGTAAAATACCCAAAAATATAGCCCTTTCTCCATTGGCGTTGTTCCACAGTGTATTGCTTGTGCCAATGGGTTAAATCCTCCAAAGAGGGCGCACTAGTTGGTGCTCTGTCTCAGAGTCGCACTAGTGCCAACCTAGTTGGGTAAAGCTTTTAACCATCAAACTTCCGAAGGTTCTTTCCACCTTATCTATAAACTAATTCTAGTTTGGATTGGTTTAGTTGGGCTTCGTATCTCCCAAGGAGGGAAGTAGTTCTCCACCTCTCATGGAAGCTTCCTTATGATAAGGACAATCCCATGAATCAAGTGGATGATCTTATCTACTCCTCCCATCTCTATATAAGCTTGTTCCTTCCCCTTTAACAAGCTAGTTTGGTAATTCTTGGTTGATAATTCTACTTTTCAAGCTCCCAAAGTCTGAGGATTACTAAGCTCATCTTGTGAGAGGACTTGTGTATCCCTATGAGGCTGAATCTTTAAGGAGGAGATCCATGTTCAAGTGATCAAGGAGAGAGAGGTTTATTCCCATCCCTACAAGCTTTGCAAGGCATGTGTTGCTGATTCACCCAGCCAAAGGAGGATTTGACGTCAGAACATGGTTGTATTCTCTTTTGTTTTATCAATAATAATAGACGACTATCATTATGGTTCCACTCATGTGTCTCTATTATGATGTTTGAGTTGTATCCTTTCTGACTGATACATAGTTGCATTTCCCGGATTTTATGCTTGTATTTGCCTTGTTCTTTGCATGTGCAGGTGTCTACTCACTAAGGATTGTGACCAGCTAAAGCGAAAGAACGGAAGCAACGACCCTTCTACGAATATAAGCATTGGATTCGAGGTAGGCTCTCATTTTGGCCTTCGTTTTGCAATTAGGAACCTACGTGTTAGCGTTGTTTGATTGTTGCTAGACCTCAGTTAGGCTAGTGGGATCGCCTTTGTCCGTAGAGGGGATTTACCTACACAACACCTTCTATTCCTTCCTTTATGTAGGCACTTAGTTATAGGGCTTGCCAAACTAGCCCTCTATTCCACCCTTCAGTACCTCCGTGAAAGGGTACGATTGACCTTCACGCAACCCTAACCTACAGCTCAGGTACTTTCACACTACTAGGGTAATGTACCGTGCAAATTCCCAAACTAGTCTAAGTGTCTTACTTATCTTATTAAACAAGCATAGTTAGCACCATGTAAACAAATTTTCTTACTTGCATTCACTTAACCAACATAATTACATACATCCGCGCATCATATAAGCATTATAAATGGAATTCATACACAACACAACAAGAGGCATTAATTGGAAAAAAGACATAGAAATTGTAGAATACTTCTCTTTATTGATATCTCCAAGTGATTACAGACTCTATCCACCCTGCGCACACAGCTAGAGGGGTCCGTGCACTCAGCTGTAGACTTCCACCCTAGGCCTCTACGCACTGAGTTGTAGAGCCTCTACCTATGCGACAACATGAACTTAGACTTCTTACTTCGGAGTTATGACTATCTTACTCCATCCATGACTCTAAAACTACTTTGAAATTAGCTCTTTTCATACAATCCCATGGTCTGCGAACCATGGGTAGATCTTTTACAACCGACTTTACTTTACAAAACTAAGGCAAACAACCCTTTATGACACCTGGCACATTTGTGCTCTGCGACCACAAAATGTGGAGACTTTACAATTTTATTACAAAATTTTACCTAAAACATGGGCTTTTAGCTCCAAAACTATCCTTGGGGGATCCTGTTCCCAACATCTTACTTTGATCCTCCAACGCGATCTTGATCTAATGATACCCTAAGAACCCATCAATGAATGAATAGGCTTCCTACCCTCAAACAATTTCCAATACTTCGTCCATGAATGGCGTAGGGAAGGAATCAAGGACACAAGCATCATTCAATTTCCTTAAGTCTACACGTATGAGAATCTCACCCTTCATCTTCTTTTCTTGAACCACCATAGGACTAATGGAGTATGATTCCTAAATAGGCTCAATAATCCTGACTGCAAGCAACTTATCCAACTTGTCATGCACTTTTTTCTTGCACATAGGATTCAATTGGTAGGGGCTCTATTTCACTAGCTTCACATCTGGCTTCAAAGTGATCTTCATGACACCCATATCTCCTTCTATCCCATTTCGATCAGAGAACTTGGTGGGAAATAAGGCCTGATACTCTCACAATAGTTCCGTGACTTTGTCTATTGTGTCTTCATCCCAATAGTCACCTATATTTGCGAACTTTGACTATGCTTCTGATCTAATATTCACCTGCTTGGTCTTTAAGGGTTCTGAAATATCATGGACTTCTGTCTTAGGCCCCTTGGCTTCGTGATGTCCTTTGGACTCAGGAATAGGGATGTTACTGGGATCTTCTTCGCCATCCTCAATAGTCACATTGTAGCATTCGAGCACATGGTGTAGCTGTGTACTCCAATCTAGTTGTACCCATGCAATAGGTTCTTCAATAATTTTGAATATTGCATATTTGATCTCCTACAACGCCTCATTAATACACTCAAATCCATCCTCAAAACTGAAAGTTAGTAGGAAACTTTCCTTCAGAACATCCCATTATGCAGTTCCATGTCACAAATCTATTTCTAGATACCATTTCATCGGGATCGTATCCAAAGTGTGGCAGAATATATGAACCCATTTTGGTTGTGTTTCTCCCCACATGCTTTCGTCCATCAAGCAAGATTCTTACGTGGATCGTCCTTCTGTGTCTATTTCTCCACAATGTGGGTATTGGCATACCTGAACCTCAACTTCATCATTTTTGATACTCCTTCCAATCTGCAAATCATTCTTATGTGTGCCCCACCATCGGGTAGGCGTAGCTCGTAATGTAATGTCTAATTATTGCAACCGATGTTCTTCTAGTACATCCCTCTCAAATTTATCTAGAAATAAATTGACATCTTCTAAACCATCATATACATCGGTGACTTGGTAAGCCTATTGAAGTGCAACATCAATACATCATGTAAATGGTTCTGCCAATGTTCAAGCTCCCCATTAGAATTTGAATTGAAGGATTTGTCCCTTTCCCAAGTGAGTTTCCCATCCACAGTAGGGTTAATCCAATCCTCATCTCAAGCAGCGAGCTTGTAAATTTGAACAAAGTTGTCCTCCTCCTCATAATCTCGGACCAGTTCAATATATCATGCTCCCTCGGTAGGATCCAATGGAACAACAACCCTTAGTTCCTTCTTCTTGAATGTCATGCTACACTTCTTGAGGTTGATGATCGCATTCATATAAAATTCCCAATCAATGCCAAGCAACATTAGGTATGGGTTACTATCATCCATTTTTTCAATCACTTCAAAATCAGCTATGGCACACACCCCTTAAATATCTACTGCCACCCCATATAGGCACCCCATAGGAATAATATTTTGATGGTTTGGCATTCTCAACTGAATCGATGACCATTGTAGCACGTGTATATGCATTCTCTCCCAGGTTTTCTTTGGAAAAACATTCACATCAGGCCCTAAATCAAGGATTACATAGTCCATCTTGAATTCTCTGATTTGCGCAGTCAGTCTCATCTCACAACCCATTATTCTCTTACTTTTTCCTACCTTTTGTACTGCGCGTTTCTCAGGTAGGGGTTTATTCTTTCCAATATGGTTATATATATGTTATTGCAGCCCCTCTACTACTTTCTTATCCCTTAGGAGCTTCATGCTAGTTTTTAAAAATGATGCTAACAATGAGGGGTCTATTTCTTCCACAACACTGACTCCTTCAGACCTCTTCGTGTGTGTACCTTGGGTCCCTGTTGTAGAAGCTTCCGTGAAGCTCTTCTTTGCCTCCATAAAATTCTCCTTTGCCTTACCCAAATCAAACTATCTTCTTTATCAGCAGCCTTGCGCACCCACCTGTCTGCGTCTGGTTTTTTCCCCTTATCCTCTCTGGTAGCTATATCGCTTCGTGTAACAATATTGACACTCGATCCATCTTTGCGAGATTATGATATCATCATTTGGATTTTCTACATAAGTTGCTTGGTCTATGTTGGCTTAGTTAGTTTCAACCTAGGTTCAGAGTTAGTTGTGCCAAATAAATCCCTACACTATTGGCCCTTTCAACATCAATCCATAGAGCACAGACTAAAGTCTCACCCGAAGCAGTATGGCGGAATGTTGGAACCAAGTTTCTGCACCCAGATATCAACATGATGTTGTTTTATGCCCTAAATATGCCTTCGCGTAGATTAATAACCCTTTAAGGCTTATCAATATAACTTCCTTGAATCGACCTCTAGACCTCTGCGAAGGTCTATGACTAGCTTTTACGGACCTTGAGCAAGCTAATCAACCACTTACACACATACAAGACTATTATTAACCCAGCAATTATTCAGGCCTGCTTAAGTGTTGGTTAACTTTAACATGCAATACTATAATCTTCACATAAACACTTAATGTCAATTTCATTCATATAATATAAACCATGTAAAGTCACGTATCAATACATCATTATTTCATGCAAGAATTATTTATCAAATCATAAAGCACACTCATACATAACAGAAGTAAATGGGTAGACACATGAATTTCAGTAATAATCTTATTTATTGATAATTAGTTCAGCTTACAGACTTAAGACTTCCCTACATACTCAGTTGTAGGAGTCTATGCGCTCAGCTGCAGACTCTACTCTCGGCCTCTATGCACATAGTTGCAGAGCCTTTCTTCTTACTCTCTCCTACACTAACCCTTTAGACTCTTTCCATAGACTACTTCCTTCCTCTCTTAGACATCCTTAAGACACATCTATTTAGACAATCCCATGGTCTGCAAACCATGGGTAGATCTTCAAAAGCCAACTCAACTTACATAAAAGAAGGGTAAAACCCTTTTTAACTCCTTTACTACCTATATGCTCCATGACCACAATTTGTGGAGACTTTACATTTTATATAACAAACCATGGGCTTTTTGCCCCAAAATTGACCCAGGGGACCCCATCCCAACAGCCCCCCAACACAAAGATCATGAATCACCCTCGAGTCACTTGGCTAGTGCAAAGATCTTGCTGAGAAGATCCCCCATCTCCACTTATGCAACGACTACTTAAACCATGCTCTGTGTGGATGCTTGCTTGATTTGTTCCACCAGTTTCTCTGTGGCTGGTCCTGCACTGTCCTTCTTGATCTTCTACTCCGTACCCTGCAAGTTCACCAATTTTTCCTAAATATTGGAAGAGATGATGTAGGCTTCATCCAACAAAGGCCCTAATCTGGCCTTAAGGGAAACCTCTTTCTTCTGTGTTGCTTCCACCTGTGTAAGAAGCTGCTTAGCCTCCTGTCGCTTGGTAGGGCATTGAGTTGTAGCAATGATGTGCGTCATTGCCCTTACTTCATCATATTGTTGTTGGAGCTCGCGGACTTCTATGTTCAATCCTGCTCAAATAATGTGGTGTAGTCCACCACTGCGGCATCCACCATAGCAACTCCATCCTTAATAGCGGCTTCATGCTATTCCCTTACTTCTGACGAGGTGGAAGGCTGTGACTTCAGCTCCAATTATGTTATCTTCAATTTCAACTAAAAATGAACTCCAAGCACTTCTTCCTTGGCATCATGCACGTCTACAACAAGTTTTCTGATCTTTGCCTCCAATAGTGATTCCTCTCAGATATGAAATTCTAGCACCGTTTTGCACGCTTTTGCCACCACAGTCGCAAGATGGGTGCTCTGCGCCTGAATTTCCTACTTTTCCTGCAACACCTTTGTCTTTTTAGTGAACATCTGCTCATTTTTCACCCTATAATCACTTATGAGGATGAGCGTGTGCTACTCTCATGCTCTTAGCTCTGCGGTCACACATGATTGTAGTGTGTGAAGGTACTTATTGGGGAGCACAGCCAGGTTGTGGTCGATGCTCCTCAGAGAACTTACGACGACCTTGTCATTGGACACCTCCACGCTCAGGGATCCATCTGGTAGTGCAACTGCCCGGAGATCAAGTGACCTAACCACCTCTACTACCTAACTAGTTCCCAGTGCCAAAAATGTCCATGGAGCACTTACCTAACTGTTGCTCACTTGGATCTGGCTGATTTGGACCTGTAGCTCACACAGTTCATTCTTTATGGTACTTAGCACATGTTGTTGCTACTGTTCGAACTACTGTTGCAGTTCCACTGTGGTATCATGTACCTTGTCTCCAATCTCATCTAGGTTGCCTTCTTCAGAGTGATTGGATCAAGCGATGATTTTGTCACTTTGGACTTCTTCCATGACCCTTCGTTCAGCTGATCCCTGTATCTCTTTATTCGGAAGGGAGTGCTTTTTCCTTGATCACCACCTTACTTTGACTGCTCTACTTCCTATGTTTGGGGTGAAGGGGACTTACCACTCTGCTCAGAGTCACGCTCTTCTTGTTCATCCTGCTTCTTTATAGCACACTCCTTTTCCGCTTGGGCCTTCTCCTTGGCCTATTTTTTATGCTTCTCAGCCAATTGCTGGACCTTATGCTTTGTTGCCACCTTCTTTTTCTTCTATGTGGATTTGTTGGTGCTTGCAACCAGATTAGATGGAGTATGTTAATTTATTGGCCAGTGCTTGATGACATCTTGAATAGCATCATTCGCAGTGAGGTAAGGTAGGTCAAACTATTTTTGTTTCTGATCCTTCAGCGCCCTAATGTATACGTGGTGGAAGTCAGCTTTAAAATCCACGTACTTTGAAATCTATTCAAATACCATTGGGGACAACTATGGCTTCTGGTTGATGGCCATGCAAATGCTCGCCTCCATCAATACCTAAGAAGACTTTGGTCTCTGTGACGCGTGTGGCATCCTTTGTTGCCCAGAGGCATGCAAATTGTCCATCCTCTGACAAATATTTCTCTATGGGAGGAAAATGACTGTCCTCCGGTAGATCCCAAGCCACTAATATGATGGAGGGTAACAAACACATGTGGTGGAATGTTTTAATCTCCTCCTGTGCCTCTTGATAGCTCGAAAGGAACTCACTACAAAGGTATCACTACCAATTGAACTGCCCGCTCTCCGCGCATTCTGCAACTAGTGAAATAACAAGCGTTGAAACCTTGTTTGCGTGGCATTTTCTCAAGACTTTTCTAGCAAGGATCTGCCTAGAAATTTTACCTCAAGATCAATGATTGAGGTAATAGAGTACCCACGTAGCTTCTTCATGAGCTTGAATTTCTCCTTCATTTTCTCTGCGAGGTCATGCTCACTCGTCTTTCCACTAAATGCCTTGGCTAGATTCAACCCTAAGTTCGGCAACAGCATGATCTGATGGATCAGCATAGCAATGATAGGGATAGGCACACTCATCCATAAGAATCCATCATGTACCAAGGTTAGCAACTGCTTGATAACAATAAGGTTGATGTTGGAGCGGTAGTAGTGGGACACTCACAATAGGTTCAACAATCCTGACTGATTCACTCCACGAATCCACTCCACAGGCTCCAACTCGGTGACACGTAATTCCTTGTAAATGCTCTTTCCATGTAGTTCTTTTTTGCAAGGTTGGGGAACCTCTCATGGTGTGCCAAATCCTATTCCTCTAGCTTTAAATGGGGAATCCGCCCCAAGCATCGACCTTCAAAAGTGATGGCCTCCGGTAGAGTGGTGTGTTTAGGAGGAATTTTCCTACATATGGGTCCTTGTGGACCTTCACTTTTCCCATACATGGAGGGATATAATCTACCAGCTTGGAGATAGGCTTCACCCCCTCGGCATCTGTATCCTCTATTCCTTCTTCAGCCTCCAAATTGACCACTTTCCCCTTATCCTTTGCTGGTTTTTTTTCCTTCTTCTGAGGCTAGGTAGCAACATGCTTCCTCGGTGACTCACGCACCAAAATTGGCTTCTTTTGTTTGTCTTTCTTGGGCTTGGTGACTTCCCTTACTGGTGTAGGCTTTTGCGAAGGCGACCTTAGAGCCGTAGGCACAGCAGCTGAGGCCTCCATGCTCACAACCTCTGGAGCAACTCCTTCAGAGGTGACATCCCCACCAATACTCATAGTTTCCGTGGGCCTTCATCCTAACATATTTTCTAGGATGAATTTCTAATTTACCCCTAATAATTTGGCAAATGAAAGGTTCATGACTAAATCCTACCAATATGGGCAATTCATACGTAATAAATAGCACATCTCGATAAAAACTCTAAGGATTCAAAGTTTTTTTCTTTGGATGACCATGCATAATTTATAGCCAAATTCGAATTCAAATTTGACCATTCCCCCCAAAATCCATCCATAAATGTTTATTTGGGGCATATATCCAAATATTTCAGCCTTAATTGCCTTAAATTCCACCCCCATGCTCCTCTTAACCATCTTCTGGAAGTCAAATCATGAACAGTAACTGTAATGGTCATCTTTTGATTGTGCTGCGTGGTACCTCCCTCTGTAGGGCAGCTCCCTTCGCACTTCTTCTCGTATTGTGACATCACCCTTTTTTTCCTAGCCCCCCTGTCATGTAGAGTTACAAACCGAGCAGTGTAGTTTATAGTCCCGCGCCTCCTTGCAGCTCCCTGGAGCGCTAGGACTATGCTACCGTCATGTAGTCATTGGGCCAGATCCCCTGTGTTGGCTTCAATCGGCTTCCATTTACCCTTCCCAGAAATGGATCTCCATTCAACTTCATGAGTTGAACTGCTCCACCATCTATAATTTCTTTGATAACATATGTTCCCAACCGATGCATCTGAAATTTTCCTGGAAACTTAGCAAACTTACTATCATATAATAACACTAAATCATTTACCTTGAAGGTGCACATTTTGACGTGTTGATCGTGCCAATATTTTTCACGTTCCTTCTAAACCTATTGATGGAATCCAGCCTAAAATATATCTTCCTCGAGCTCCATTAGCTACGCAAGTCATTCTTCTAAGGCTCTGCGGTCTGCCATTCCTATGAAAGCCACTATGCATAAACTAGGCACAATGTATTCCATAGGCATCACAACTTCTACGCCATAGACCAACCTGTTATCATTTAGAATTTTTCCCTAGAATTTATTAGAAGAAGGAAAAGACCGAGGTAACCACAAACCAATATTTTAAGTATAGGCTCTAGCCAACCTATCTATCAGAGAGGGCTCTCTCTATATGATTTAGCTTTGTTTGTTAGGATTTTAGGCTAGTTCTTAAAGTTCAAGGGGTTTTGATTTGTATTGAAGGTTGGATGGTGGAATCCTTAAAACAGATGGATAGAATGAAGTCTCTGGACCATTGGGCTATGGATTCAAAGAAGGACAATAAAACTAGGATTAACTCATTAAAGGGAGTGTTCAAAGGGCAAGCTAGTGGAGTGAAGTATAGGTCTTTAGGTTGAATGGGTGAAATGATCTTAACTAGGGTGAGAGAGCACTTAATAATTCTCAGTCTGGGATTAAAATGAAGAATATAGGATAATCATGAGTAAAGGGCAATTAAGAATACTTTATTATAGATTAGAGGGAAACTACATAAAATAAGGAGCAATCAAGAATTCCTTAACTTAGATAATTAGCAGAAAACATTAAAATGCATAATAGTTAAAATAGAGTGCAATGAAGAAAATTCTGAGATATCATTCCATATAATGGCATTCAAATTTCAGATACATTAAAGATTATGGAAAAAATTGTAAAGAAAAATAACAACACAAGATAAAATACTTGTTTGTACTTCGCACTACACATGAATCCTATGAAATGTCTTGGCTTTATTCATTAATCTAGCTTGTTGGTCCAAATAGTGATACAATAGATTACAGTGTTTGATTAAGAAAATCTATAGAAATGTTTAAGAATCCACCCTACATACTTTGAATTCTGAAGTATTTATACAAAACTTTTACAAAATATCTCAAAACAAACTTGAGATTTATTTTAGGAAATACAAATATCTTCTTGCAAGAAGATAGAAACAGATATTGAACTGTTTCATGATGTCCCTTTTTATTTGGTACTACTGGCTTTTCTAGTTGGATTTGTAGCCCTTTATGTTGGCTTGCAGTTGTGGTATTTTCATGCTGAAATCTTCTTCAATTTTGATCTTTCACCTGATACTCTTTGATCCTGATACTCTTTGACCATGCTGCCCTGTTTTCACCTGTATACCTAGCTGCTCTCATTTTTACTTATGTAGTAACTTTTTGTTGTAAATTGATCACAGTAAATCGGTCATTGTCTCCCACCATTCTGCATCAAGTAATTTTACATTCATTATCCTCCTATAGATCTCATCAGCTTCAGTATACTTAGAAAAATTGGGCTTGGTGAGGAATAAATGTTTTATCTCATGCTCAAGGAAAAACAAGTTTTCGAAAGTGTTGTAAAAAACTTTGCCTGTTGGCAGGGCTTTTATTGATAAAGTGCTAGCTTGTTCCTTAGCTAACAGTCTGAGTCTATTACCATAGTCCAAATGTGTCATGAGTTTTTCATTGATAACCAAAGAACTGGGCAAACCTTTCTCCCTCAAAATATGGAATTTAGCCATGAACCTATCAGTGGCTACCTACATGTTGTGTCACTTTTCTTCTAAGTTAAGCATAAGGTTCCTTTTGGAAAGGACCTTCCTTATTTCCAAGATGGTTTTAGTCCTATCTTCTATATTGAGTTCTTGGAGCTCATACCTATTCTTACTGTTGAGGAAGTGGATGAGTCTATTGGCATCCTCAGGCTTATCTGCCAACTCCTCCTTTACTTTTTGGATAGCTTCTATAGCTATATTTATTAACTTTTTCGACCCAAAAATAACTTGAATAAATGGAAAAATATCATTGACAGAGTCAATGATATTTTCCCACAACATTTCCTTGGTTTTCCTAAGGGGTTTTTCTAATGTTAAGTCTTTCTCTAAGACTTTGATTCTTTCACTCATTCTTTGGGCCTTTTGTGCTTTTTCCTTTTGCTTAAGTTGGCCAAGTTTGTAGTCAGTTTCCAAACTTGCCACCTTTTCTCTTAGCCTATTCATTTCTATAGCCTAGATAGACATCTCTTCCATGGCTTTAACCAATTCTTCTACTTTCTCTCCTGATGCACCTATTGTTGTAGATTCTACTGTGACTAGAAATGTTGTGGTAGGTGGAGCTATAGGTGCCAGTGAAGCTGCCAATATAGAAGGGACTACTGTGGATATTGTAGGGATGACATCTTTAGAAGTTGTGGCCAAGTCGCTTTTCTTCAATTAAATTAAAGCATCCAACTCCTTTTCTGTCTCCTTTAATTTATCATTCAGCTTTAGGAGCAAGTCCATCAACTCCTCATGTCTGGTTTGGCTCTCTAAGGCTTATAGAGTTTGAGGATGTTGCAGCTAGGGTATTTTTAATTGCCTCTTAGTTGCAGCAATATCATTATCTTCTTTATAAGCTGCTATGTAGCTTTTATATCCTTGGGATCATGTCCCAATTCAATCACTAAGTCCTCTAAGGACTTGATCTTGGTGTCCTTGGCCTGTGATGATGCCTTCTCTAACTTAAATTGTGCCGAGATGTTTTTTAAAGAGTTTTATAGCTGATGATTAGCTATGGCTTTACCTGTCAGGGTGGAGTATATCATCTCTCCATCCTGTTTGTGTAGTTCAATATGGTCTATGGGATGAATATCCCTTTACAACACTTCAAAGTCAACCTTTTTGAAATCAGATGTTATCTTGGGCTGATGAGTTGTAGGTTTGATGAAAGAAATCTGCAGCTTTCCATCTTTAATGTCAAAGGTTGACATTAGTCTTGTTTAATTTGTGGGAGTCAGCTTTAGGTACTAAGCATATGTTTGGGCCTTAAGTCTCTCATTTCTCACTTTGATATCCTTGTACCTGTCGTTTATGTCCTGGTCTTTGTCAGCAGGCCTGCTAAAGGAAGATACTTCCACACTAAGCTACCTTTCCAACATCTAAGTATGTGATGTGGAAGGCTCTTGCATGCCTTCAGATGGAGTAGTGGGCCTACTTCTTCCTACCTCTATGTTCGTAACCTGTGATGATTCCTCTGTGTATTCCTGTTCAGAGGCCGGATTGAGCCTTTGGCTCTTGCTTGTTTCCTGTTGAAAATTAGAGGTGTCCATTCCTAAAGTGGAAGCTCCCTCTATGTTTATTTTTGGATTTTTATCCTCATTCTGAGGAGTCTGCAGGACTGGATGAGTGCTCATGGCTCTTTCTTTCTCTTCTGGTACCTGTAGAAAAGAGCTCTCATCAAGCTTCTTTTCCAAATTGATTAGAGAATTTTCTGCATCTACTCTTGCGTTGTCTGTGTCTACTAAAGTATTTTCCACCCATTATGTTTGATTTGCATATGCCTCTATTTCTGGTATAGGGTGGAGGATGAAAGGTCCTAGCTTGACCTTTTTCTTTTTCTTGGTAATGAATTCCAAAGGGTCATATTTCCATACAAAACTCCTTTAGAATTTCATCCTCTGTAGGATTAGGTCTGTCTCTTTCCCTTCCTCTCTGGAATTGCATATGAAGGGACCTAATTGGTCTTTGATTTTGAAATTGGCCTTCTTCTTGGCATTGACAAAGTTGACCTCATCTATATTGATGCTCTGTCTATAATATTCTAAGGAAAAAAACCTCATGGGGAGGTATCTTGGAAACTTATATGGTGCAAGCAGGCAACCATATATTCTGATTTCTATGTGGTTTTGGTAAAGGTACCAATCACCCACTTTGGTCTGCTTGGAAAGCTGGAGGACTCTCTTTATTTCTGGCCTTATCTTAGGTGGAGGATTCCTAGTGAGCATGGTCATGATTGGATGCACAAAATAATCTATAAAGTCTGAGTAGGTATATGGTGATCCAAAATCATGGAAAAGTGGGATCCAAAAAATAACAGATCTGGGCTGGCCCCTGGTGTCAAGATTTTGGAGGGTAAAAGGAATCTTCTCTGGCTGATAATACATAAATAGATGGTATAAGATTGAGGAGTATTTGAACACCCTCTTATTTCCCATTCTTGTGAACTACTCATGTATTCTATCAGCTATGAATGTGGAAAAGTTATATACGGTTGTAGGAGGTTGTCCTAGGTTATAGATGGACATGAAAGCCAAAGTAATTTCATCAATGTACTCACTTGTGGTGTAACCCAAAACACATGATATCATGGCTACAATGTTCTGGTCCCGTGGAGAGAAAATAGTTGATACATATGGAGGGGGGCCCTTACAGATGTGTTTTTCTTCTCTAATGAAGGTTTGGAACAATTGGGCCAATTTTGCAAGGCTAAGTTTGGGATACTGGTCCAATAGGTCTCCAATTGAAAATGGGGTTAGGTTTGGTCTTGGTTGGAACTGCAGAATTTCATTAATGGATTTAGCTATGATAGTGAATAGGACCTTATAGTCGTGAGACATTATGGTTCTATGGCTGGGGATGTAGCATGCATAGCACATATGCACAATCTTTGGAAAGATGTGAACTTGGGGGAATTGGTATTTTGGCAAATTTGACTCCCAAAGGCCAGTCTCATCAGCATGGTTAAGGTATCTATCCCTACTTTGACAATGCACTTTGAGCAGGGGCTCTAGGGCAGTGGTATATTTTATTTGGACACCCATGTCATCCAGGGGAAGATGGCCTAGGTCTAAATGGGGAGTTGTAACTGGTCTAACATCCATGGCAATGGGGGCAGCCATAATTCAATTCTTGTGGATTTGAATTATGCTCTGGGGGTTTCAGCAAAGGTTCTTGGGACTTTTAGAGGGTTTAGGCAAACAATTTCTTAAAATTGGCAGTATTTTCTTAATTTCTTAATTTAAAATACTGCACAGGCCAATGGTTTTGAAATTTTATAGGGGTAAGAGGTATTCCGTGGTGAAATACTTAGAATTGGGCGATTTGGCTTTGATATTGTTGGTTCACGGTAGCTGCAGCACCTGGCATGACCCTGGTACAATTTGAAAAGGTTGGCTGGGTGTCTATAGTGTCTTCTAGAGTTGAATTGGAAGTCTGTGGGTAATTTCAATGTCGACAGTGGTCGCAATGGTTTTTTCGAATTTACGTAGAGAATGTGCGAAAAAGGGTAAAAGAGGGCTTCGTGGTCTTTTATAGGGAAAACGGTTAATTTTTGGCCGGTTCACTTTCATGTGAATAGTGATGGTTTTTCGGTTAAGCGGGGGAAGTGGTTTTGAAGGACCATCGCATCGCTTTTGTGGTGCAAGCGGTATTTGCGAGGGGTTGCCCAATTCCACACATTGTTTAACACGTAGCATCGGGGGTTGGGAGGAAAACCACTTTATCAGGCGGCTATTGTTCAATCATCGGGAATGACGATATGATTATGAGTCATTGGATGTGAGGAAGGGATGATCAACGGTGGTCGGGAGGCAAAGCTGCACAGTGGGAAATGACAAGAACTAATGGGGGACCCAGGGATTTAATTATGGCGGTTTGGGGATTAGTTTAGGGACTAATCCAAGGTTAAGTGATCAGGTCGGGATTTAATGAGGGATTAGGGATTCGGGTGAAGCCGATACAGGATTAACTTAATTTCTACCGGGGTTAGGTAAATTAAGTGAAATTATACCAGGATAAGGGGTGGTTTATAGTAGTTTTTATGTAAAACTAAGGGGTTGGGATATTCTATATAGGGTTTTAATTATTTATGGGGAAAGGGTTTTCAGGGAATTTATATAATAAAGTTAGTTTAATTAACATGAAAGTGATGGCAGAGTGGATTTTATTAAAGAAAAGGGGCTAAGTGTATGTGATTGCGTGTTCTGATTCACACTTAGGATAAAAACTTTTGGGGGGTTTTTGTGTGAAATAGGATTTAAATGGGTGGTGATTCACTTCTCCTAGGTAGAGGGTGTTTAAGCCTTACAAAAAGGGGATTTTCTTAGGTTAATGAGGGGAAATGGAATTTTATGAAGGGGGAATGTGTTTTTATGAAGGGGGTTCTAGTATTTGTCCCCCTAAGTCATTAAGTTGAGGGTTCGGTCCCTCCAAAAGTCAGAGAAATGCTCTGAGCCTTTTTGACTTGTAGGATTTAAGTACTAGAACTTATTTATGGGAAATTAGTGAGGTGAAGGGGTGAAATGAATGAGGGGATGTTAAATAAACCATATTGTGAACCATTGTCTTTCCTTTGTTCACTCTTTAAGCATATTGGAAAGATGCATTTAAAACAATGACACAAGTACCTTTGTGTAATCACATGATATTTCTGCAACGTTTCTACTACTTACCCATTTACTCATCCTACCATTTTTTTCTTCACTTTATTTGGGTGCATTTAGACTAGAAAACCCTTATCAATATTTTTCTTTTCTTTACATAGCAACTATATAATTCTAACCTTATATCATCCAAGGGCTCAGATTAAACTGATGGGCTCCTTTTATTCACTTTACCTATCTAATGATCTGCCAAGATTACACTGTTTGGTCATATTTTATTCTCTAATTATAAACATAAAATTCAAAACACGAAATAGCCAAGTTTAAACATTTTGACTAGCATGGATTGTGGCATGAGTAACAAGCTGCACACAATCATTTATTATACATAAAATTAAATAGTAGTGATATTTTAACTTGCACACTTTCTTGGTCTCTTTTTGTTCTTTGGGGTTCATATATTTTCATTTTTTGACCTTTTTCATTCTTTTTTTCCTTTGATTATTCTTTTAGGACATACCCTCTTTACATTTTTTAATTTCTTAATATGGAAAACATTTGCAGAAAGCAAAGATATCTACAATATTACAAGGCTTAATCTTAGTCATTCAAAATTATGACTCCTATTGGTATAGGAACCTAACACAACCTAAAAGGTGTCTGACCAATAAGCTTTTTACAAGTAGTTCTGTAAACCCATAATATTGTTGGTACACACACGTCCCAATCAATGCACTACACATTGCAAACCTTTGTCAGAGCATTCTCTAATATCTTATTAAAATCCTCAATTATTCCATTGGCCTGGGGATGATATGGTGTACTCTTTTAATGTTAAACTTGGAACTCTTCTACCAGTGCACTGATCGATTCATTAATAAAATGCATACCGTGATCACTCATCAAAACCTTTGGGCAACCAAACCTAGCCAACACATATTCAAATAAATAATTTGTTGTTGTTGCCCCTGTATAGTCTTTCACAGGTTGTGCCTCCGCCCATCTGGTCAAATATGTTGTCGGAGTAATGATATAGTGCACACCCGTCTTCTTGCCTGGGGGTTGAATTGGCCCTAAAAAGTCAATTTCACATTTCTCAAATGGATGCAATGAAACCTACAGATTCAGAGGCAGCTCATCCCTCCGCGATGGCCTGCCTATTCTATAACATGCATCACATGCCCTATCATATGCTTTAGAGTCTTTATGCAACATCTTCCACCACAATCCAGCACGTAAAATCTTCTGCATTGTTTCTTTTCTTACATAATGCCCTCCCGCAGCTCCTCCATGAGCTTTGGTGAGGATACTATTTTGCTCAAAATCAAGCAGATAACGTAGAAGTATTTTGTATGATCCCATCTTATGCAAATGGCCCGCAATGACCGAAAAGTCTGTCTCGCGCACCAATTATTTATTTTGTTGACTGGTACATCCCTCTGGAGTCGTTCCTGTAGTCAGGAAGTGGATAATATCCACAAATTGATTATCCACCACATGCACCACGAAGAGCTACACGTTAGGCAGTCCTTCCTCCAAATTGGTAGGCTCCTCTCTTGTTTCAATACACGACAGATGGTCAGGTTCCACAATCAATCTTCCTGGCTTCAAAATTACTTCAAAGTCATATTCTTGAAACAACAACAACCATCTGCATATTTCCCCCACAAAACAGGCTTGTTGACTAGAAACTTCAATGCAGAATAGTCTGTGTACATTTTGAAATATCCGCCTAGCAGGTAATGTTAGAATTTCTGGAGTGCATACAACATAGCCAACCCTTCATGCTCTTTCGTTGAATAATTATTTTCAGCTTTTAACAAATTCCTACTTGCAAAGGCTATAGGATGATCCAGTTCTCCTTCACTAACCTCCGTCAGCACTGCTCCTAGCGCAATACACAAGGCATCTACATGCACGTGGAATTCCTTCTTCCAATCTGGGAATACTAGGATCGATGCAGTGACCATTTTTTCCTTAAATACATCTAGATTGTGCTGAAATTCTTCATTCCAACAAAATTTAGCGTCCTTCTTTAGCAACTTTTCTATAGGCGTGGTAATTTGAGCATAGCTCTTGATGAACTTCCGATAGTATCCAGTATGACCTAAGGTTGCGTGCGCAACTGTTTGACACTTCTTGGTGCCTCCAAATTAATTATTACCACGATATTAGTGGGGTACACCATTAGTCCTTTCTTTCACATCACATGACCCATCAAAATTCTGAAAGGGACGCAGAACAAGCATTTCTTCAGGTTTAGCGCAATTTGATACGTTTTTCATGTACCCAACATCAAGCGCAAATTAGCTACATGGCACTTTATTAGCCCAAACATTGTCCAATCATCAAAATATACCTCTAAAAATTTGTGAATGAACTCTTTGAATGCCACAATGACTACGCGGGAGAAGATCGTTGGCGCATTCTTAAGTCCAAAAGGAATTACCGTATATTGGAAACACCCCCATTCTGTCGCAAAGGTGGTCTTACTCCTGTCTTATGGCACAATCTTAATCTGATGTTATCCAGATAACCCTTCAATGAATGAGTAGGCCTCTTGTCCTCAAACATTATCCAATACTCTGTTTGTGAACGGTGTTGGAAAAGGATCATGAACGCAAGCATCGTTAAGCTCCCTAAGGTCTACACAAATCCTTATTTCATCCTTCTACTTCTTTTCCTAAACTACCATTGGGCTCACCCAATCAGACTCCTCCACAGGTTCAATAATACCTACTTCAAGCTTCTTGTCCAACTCTAAGTGTACCTTTTCTTTATACTTTGGATTAAGCTGGTGTGGCCTCTCATTGATGGTTTTTGCATCCAACTTCAAGGTAATCTTAATTACGCCCAGGTATCGTATGATACCTTTCAGGTCTGAACATTTTGTAGGGAACAAATCCTAGTATTCACAAAGCAACTCGATGACTTTATCTACTATAGCATCATCCCAGTAATCCCCAATCTTTTCAAACTTCAGCTCCGCCTCTATGCCAATGTCTACTTGCCTAGTTTTCAGTGGTGCAGTGATATCTGGATTCTCTATATGCGGTCATACAACTTTGCAGTGGTCTTCTGCCTCTGGAATGTTAATATTCCTTGGATCCTCATCATCTCCTTCAACAGTCACATAATAGCATTCCAGCGTATGGCGCAGCTGGGTGCTCCAATATGTTTGAATCAATTCTAAAGGATCCTGTGGTATTCTGAAGATTGCTTCCTTAACCTCCTACAATGCTTCATAGATGATTTCGAACCAATCCTCAAAATTGAATGTCCCTTAATATATCCCACTCTACGGTTCCATGGTGGAGTTCCACTTCCAGGTACCAATTCATAGGAATGATGTCCAAAGTTTGATAGTATAGATGCACACACTTTGGCTGCAGCTCCATTCCATAAACCTTAGTCCATTTTGCTAAATGATCATGTGGATCATTTATTCTAGTGTATTTCTCAGTTAGCTGAACATTTGGGCTACCAAACTAAAATCTCATCAGTCTTTTGTACTCACGCCATTCTTCAAAACTATCTTTATGCGTACCCCACCACCGTGCGGGCATAGTGCGCGACGCCTAATCCAGTGCTTGGAAGTGATATTTCTCAAGTACTTACCTTTCAAATGAATCCAAAAATTTATATACATCAGTCAGACCATCATAATAAAGTAAATTTCTTACCTCTGATGATACACAATGCAGCAATTTAGTCATCATATTACACCATAGCGTGGATACTTCGTGCAATCTATTATGCCAATGCTCCAAATCTTCATCTGAATCTAATGTACAGGAACTTTCGTGGTCCCATGCAATTATTCCATTGGCTGTCGGATTAACCAAATCT
Source organism: Pinus taeda (assembly GCA_000404065.3). Taxonomy (NCBI): domain Eukaryota; kingdom Viridiplantae; phylum Streptophyta; class Pinopsida; order Pinales; family Pinaceae; genus Pinus; species Pinus taeda. The sequence goes on from APFE030981358.1 coordinate 94,682, forward strand.
TGATCTCACGCTATTATTTTGTAGATCTGGTCCAAATCATCGTCGCTTTCCTCATAATCGCTGACCGGTTCACTATAGCGTGGTCCTTCTCCAAGGTCCAATGGGACTACAGCACGAAGCGATTTTCTTTCAAATGACATTGTTTGCTTCTTCAAATTGATTACCCCATTCATGTCAATAGCCTAATCAATTCCTAGGAGTGCGAGGTATGGATTGATGTCATCAACAATCTCTATCACTTCAAAATCGGCCAGCGTGCTCTCACCTTCTATATCTATAGTCACTCGATGCAATCGCCCCATAGGGATAATCTTCTGTTTGTTTTCCATCCTCAATTGAATCGAAGACCATTGTAGTGTGGGTCTCCCCATTCATTCCCATGTCTGTTTAGCTAAAACGTTTGCTCTGACCCCAGATCCAAAATGACTTGGTCCATCTCATAGTCTCCTATTTGTGTGGTGAGTCTCATCTCGTGCCCTGTTCTCATCTTGTGTTTACCTATTTTTTTTACTGTGCGGTGTCCTTCAGGAGCACGTTCCCTACCAACACACTTATTTATAAATTCTTGTAGCCCTTTCACGGCCTTTCTATGTTGCAACAACTTCATACAAGTCTCCAAGATATTAGTAAGCATGGAGGGGTCAACCTCTTCAGATACCTTGTCTTAACTTCCTGAGGTAGAGGCCTCAGTGGAGCTTTTCTTTGCTTCCATGAATGTTTCCTTCTTGTGCTCTAGGTCAAACCCAACTTATTTTTCTAGAGCCTTGTAGGCCCATTCACTTTCTTCAGGTTGTTTTTATCATCATCGGTCATCGTTCCACTTCGCAGCACAATATTTACAATAGGATCCTCTTCGCGGGGCTCGACCCTCATTATTTTCAAATTCTAAGTAGGTTGTTGAGGCTGCACCTTCTTCTCCTACATCTTAGCTATTAATATAGGGCACTCTTCTATCAGTGGTCAAACTGAGTAGAATATCACCATGATGGGCGTGTTTGGTTCGTACACTCCCGTACGTAGTGTCCTGGCACTCTGCAATTATATAAATAACTTGCCCTTGACCTATACCAAGTCCTCCTCCTCCTTGGCCTCATCCGCGCCCCTAATATCCTCTGCGTGCTCCCCCAGCACCTTGATCCAGAGGCTGAGTTTCTATTTGCATTTGATACATGAGCATTCTTTCCATCATCAATTCACAACTACAGTAGTTACGCTCATCATGGCCCACCGATTTATAGAAATTGAAGAATAAATGTTGCATCATCTATACAAATTTTTGCAGCAAGTGACAATTTTTTTCTCATGTTTTATAGCTACCTGACAAATAGCGTACCACGACATGGACTCTGTACTTGTTCCTGCAGCAGCCTCCTAACTCATAGGCATTTTCCCTCCTCTTGTAATATAATTCGTGAAGACAAGGCATTGATCTTTATCATGCCCCTAGCTTTTACATTTGAGGCACCAAAATTCTTTGCGCACGTTTGGCCGAACCACTTTTTCCCTTTTCAAGCTTTGTAATTCCAAGCAGAGATTCTGTAAATTTTGTGTGAATCTACTAAACTCCCAAAGAAGCATCCTGAATAGGCATTTCATGCAATCTCAACACAATTTCCAAGGCTTCCGCTTGGGTCCCTATATTTTTCTACAATAAAGCAACCCTTAGGTGGGGCAGGAGTGAGGCTACAAACCATTCACGGTGCTGACTATCCATGAGATTCATGTTGGCTTCGCAGATCTAGAATTTCAATCTTTGATCCAATTCCTAGGGCATTTCGTTGGGCCTCATCATGATTTCCTTGAATCCAATGAATGATTTTGATTCAGACTTGGGCCTACCGAATTCCTTATTCAGAGCAGTCTGAGTGTCTACTAATGATGCTAATGGGTTATCGGTGTAGTACTTAATGTACCATGTCAACGCGTGATTTTGTAGACCAATAACCTACTGCACCTTCTTTATATGATCATTCATAATATTCTGGGCCGTCCATACAGCCTTCACAATGAACCAAACTGATCTGTGTCCTCACTTCCCAAGCCCTTGAAAATGGGCAATTTCATGGTATTCGACATATTGAATGGTGGTAGAGGTATTGGTGGTGTGGGTGAAGGTGTATGCTATGGAGGTGAAGGTAGAGGTGTTGTGGGCAGATGAGGTATTCATGGAAAACCCTGCTTTATCACCTGTACAACACTTTGCAGTGAGGCTTGTACCACTCCCTCATCATCACTCGAAGGAGGTTCTATCAATGGGTTGTATTCAGGACCTACTCTCTCTTAATTTCTAAAGAATTATCCACTTCGTGTAGATCCAAACATCAAGGCAGTGGAATAACCCTCTTTTCACACAAGAGAGTTTTAATCCAAGTATTTAAAGATCTCAAATACTTACCCCACAGTCCCTTGAAAAAGCGTTGCTCTGCTTCACTGTAACAGACTGAGGTATCGACCGCAAATTCTATCATGAATCCTCCTATGACTCAATCGAGTCAGTGATCGACAAAGCATGCAATCTTATGTTCAGAAGCTTCCAACCTTTGCACTAGCTTCAAGGTCTACAATATTAGACCGTCAAGCCTCCACCTTCCTTAGCCATCTACAAATTTAGCAATCCACCCATATAGTTCGATCGGGAAGGTACAAAAGAAAATTTTGTGTATTTCTGTGTATAGATATCTGTCCAATCACTGTTCTTTTGTGAGGCACAAATTTGTGTTCTCTTCCACCGCGAATTCATGTATATTTCTATCCAACCACTTCTCAATTTCTTTCTTTGTCAGATTCCAATGATGCAACATCATACATCTCTTTATGTAGATCCTAGTCTTGGCAATGGAACCATTTGTTGGCTTAGTGGGTCTTGACCCAGGTTTACAGTTAGTTGTGCCAAACAAATACCTACACTACTGGCCCTTTTGGTATCAATCCATGGAGCGCAGACTAAAGTCTCACCCAAAGCAGTATGGGGAGATGCTGGAACCAAGTTTCCACACCCAGAGATCAACATGATGTTGTTTTATGCACTAAATCCACCTTCAAACAAATCAATAAGCCTTTAAGGCGTATCGATATAACTTCCTTGAATCGGCCTCTAAACCTCTGTGAAGGTATACAACTGGCTTTTGTGTACCTTGAACAAGATAATCATCAACTTACACACATCTAAGACTATTCTTAACCCAACAATTATTCTGGCCTTGTCAAGTGTTGGATCACTTTAACATGCAATAGTATAATCTTCACACAAACACTTAATGTCAATTGTGTTCATATAACAATATAAACCATGTAAATTCACACATCAATACATCATTATTTCATACAAGCATTATTTATCACATCACAAAGCGCATTCATACATAACATAAGTAAATGGTTAGACACATGAATTTCAGTAATAATCTTCTTTATTGATAATTAGTTCAACTTACAGACTCAAGACTTCCCTGTGCACTCAGTTGTAGGGGTCCACACACTCAGCTGCGGACTCTACTCTCGGCCTCTGTGCTAACCCTTTAGACACTTTCCATAGACTACTCCCTTCCTCTCTTAGACATCCCTAAGACACATCTATTTATAAAATCCCATGGTCCGCGGACCATGGGTAGATCTTCAAAAGCCACTCAACATACATAAAAGAAGGGTAAAACCATTTTTGACTCCTTTACTATCTACACACTCCACGACCACAATTTGCGGAGACTTTACATTGTATATAACAAAACTTGGGCTTTTTTCCCCAAAATTGACCTAGGGGACCCCATCCCAATAGTCTGGTTCTTCTTTTGTTGCATCTTCATGATAAGCACTAGACAATATTCTATGGCATGGTCAAACTGTCAACAATATTGACAATAAGGGTGTGTTGGATTTTGACAATCTCGAGCAAAGTGACCCGGTTCTCCACAATTGTAAGAGATGATATGGCCAGGACCCCTTCCATCTGCTCCTCCTCATCCTCTTCCTTGACCTTGGAACCCCCCACATGCTACAGTTGTGCCTCTTTCTTATTGAGGACGAGCCTCTATCTACATTCTATACGTAGGGGTTTTTTCCATCATTAATTCATAACTTCGATAATGGCACTCATCATGACCTACAGACTTGGAGAAATTGAAAAACAACTGTTGGGGAGTCTATACAAACTTCTGTAGTAGATGAAAATTATTTGTTGCATGTTGTCCTATAACCTCACAAATATCGCACCGTGTTACTACCCCTGTGCCTGGCCCAACAATGTTTTATGGCTTCAAGGGGAAAGGACCTCCCCCAATAAGATAATTATGATACACCAAACAATGGTCCTTGTCATGACCATGGGCTTACATTTCAAACACCAGACTTCTGTGTGGACCTCATTCTGGACTTCCTTTCCCTTTTTTAGGCTTTGCAATTCCATATGCAATCTAGTTAACTACGATTGAATCTATTGCACCCCCAGATTGATATCTTGAATGGGTGAGGTTTCCAACCTTGTAGAAATATCTAATTCCTCAACTTGCGTCAAAATTTTCTTCTGTGATAATGAAAATCTTAGATGAGGTAACAACGAAGCGATATACCAATTCCTGTGTTAGTCATCTGTGATCTGTATGTTAGCCTGCTAGAGTAGACACTTCAACCTCTGATCAAAGTCCCATGCGGAGTCATTCACCTTCTACTAGATCTCTTTGACCTCTATCACTAACTGGGCTTGTGACTTAGGCTTCTTAAATTCATTGTTTAGTGCTTCCTGTGTCTCCTTTAGAGTTGTAGTCAGATGAGTCGAACAATACTTAATATACCTTCTCAATGCTTTGTCTTGCACTGTTATGACCAGCTGCACTTTCTTCAAGTCATCATCTTTTATCTCCTGTGACTTCCACACAGCATCTACTACCAACCAAAATTTTTCAGGGTCTTCAGTTCCCAGACCCTTGAATATGGGCATCTTCATCACATTTGCCATGTTAAATAGTGGAGGTGGAGGTGGAGGCAGAGGTGTAGGTGTGTGAGGCAGAGGTGGAGACAGAGGTGGAGTGTATGGATGTGGTATTCCCGGAATACCTTAGCTTACTTTCTATAGCACACCTCGAGGTGTTTTCAAAATACTACTTTCTTCATCACTATCAAATGCTCCCAATAGAGGACTGTGTTCAACACCTAAATCTAGACTCCTTCTGAATAGTTTTCCAGTTCGCGTAGTCCCAAATATTAATTCAATGGCATAGCCCATTTCTCACACAATAGCATTTTAATCCAAGTCTTCAAGGACTTTAGATACTTATCTTTCAGTCCCTTGAAAAACTGGCATTCAACTTTGCTATAAATGATAAACGTATCAATCATGAACTTAGTAATGAATCCTCCCATAATACCTCCAAGAATACTATCGAACTAGTAATTGACAGCCCTCGTGATCTTGTTTTCTAGCGCTTCCCTAGTTTTGGAGTCCTCACAATAGGGTTATCCAACTTCCATGTACCTTGAATGTCTGCTAATTTAGACAAACACTCGTGTAGTTCGCATGGAAAAGAGCAGAAGAAAAATTTGTGTTCGTTCATAAATAGGTATCTATTCAACCACTCTTCCTTTGACAAGTGTGGATTCTTGTTTGCATGTGCTGCAAAATCATGCAGCTTCCAATCTATCCACTTCTCAACCTCCCTCTCAGTTGGAAACTATTTATTCGAAATCACACATTCCTCAGATAGATCCCGGTCCTAGCACTGAAACAATTTGTTGGCTTGAGGGGGTCTAGACCCAGGTTTAGAGTTTGTTGTGTCAACCAACAAAACCCTACACTGTCGTCCCTTTCGGAAACAACCGACATAGTGCAGGCTGCAGTATCACCCGAGGTAGTATTGGGGGATGAAAGAACCAAGATTATGCACCCAGAGGTCTATGTGATGAGTTCCTATGACTTCTATGGCTTTATTCAGACATTCACGAGCCCTAACCCTTAAAATGAAGAAAGTAAAATAACTTATAGATAACAGACATTAACTCCGCGTTGATTGCTCTAAACATTCATAACATCAAGTAAACTAATAGTTCTACCATTTGTGTGCATATATTAAGTACTTTTCAAGATAAATACAATAAACAAAGTGAATTCATAGGAATTGTAGAAGTAAAGATTGACACATAGATACACCAGTTATGCTCCAAAATATCCTTTATTATGCTTAAATATTTTGCTACAAACTCTTCCTTCCCCATGCACATAGCTGCAAGGGCCCATGCACTCAGCTGCAGATTTACCAAGGTCTCCTTGCACATAGCTACAGGAGTCTTCCCCTTCACCTAAGTACATAAAACAAACTCTTATGCCTCAAATCACTTGCTCACATATTGATATTATATTGACTCACATCTTCATGACTCTCTATGACTCTTTTTATATCATCATTTATTACAATACCATGGCCTGCAAACCATGGGCAGGTCATAAAACAACTTGACTCTTAACAAACTAAGGGGCTTTGACCTTCCTAAAGCCCCTTTGACTCCTATGACCTTCATGCTCTGCTCCTCAAAATGCAGAAACTTTACAAAAACAAAAGTTATTTTCCCAAAATTGACTCTAGGTGACCCTATCCCAACATACCTTGCTACAATGGGGGCTATGCATAAGTGATTCTTGTGTTGAACATAAATGGTGAGCAATTAAAAAATAGAAGTTGATAAATTCAATGGGAAAAGTTTTGAGTCGTGGAAGCTCAAAATGGAAGACTTTTTGGTCGACAAAGATCAATATTATGTTGTGTATCAAGGTTTTGCATTGATGGGGGTGTGGAAAAAGCATTAGAAGTTGGATCAAAAGGAAAAGATAAAAATGCATTTGTGTCTTTTAGATTCAATATTCTCGAATGTGTCAAGGAAATCTACAACAAAGTTTTTATTAGAAAATTTAGGTGCTTTGTATTGGTCTAATTCTATGGTGAAAACCAAATTCTAATAGAAAAATCTATATAACCTAAAGATGAAGGATGGAGGCTCAGTGGAAAAGAATATGAACACCTTCAACAAAGTGGTAAGTAAAATTTTATCTATTGATATTAATATTTCAAATGAGGATAAGTGCATCAATTTTCTATGTTCTCTAATATACGTGTGGGATAATATTGTTGTCACCATAGGTAGTAATGCAACATCCTTGAAATTCGATGAAATAGTCTCATCCTTGTTTTTGAAGGAGATGATATGGAAAATCATGGAGAGACAGAAAGGAAAAAAAATTATTTTAGAGGATTCTGCCAAAATGAAAATAAAAATAAGTCCTCAAGCAGGAGATATAAATCTAGACGAAGATCAAAATCTCTATGAAATTTCATAAAGGTATGTTGGAAATGTGGAAAAGAAGGGAATTACAAGAAAGAATGTAAAAATAATATTGTAGAGAAAGGGAATGGATCTAAATATTCTCCTTTTGTAGAATTAAAAACCTCCTCATGGGAAGGAGGGTTTTTTCAATTGTCTTCTTCAAATACAAACATATATCAAGAGGCATGACTGGTTGATTTAGGAACATCTTTTCATATGACTCCTCACAAGGAGTGGTTTTACAAGTATGAAAGATTAGATGGTGGTGATTTTTTCTTAGGACATGACTTGAGAGCTAGAATCATAAGATGACGGAAATTCAAGTTAAAAATAATGGATGGAGATATTAAGACACTCCCTATTATTCTACACATTCCAAGATTAGCAAGAAATTTGATTTTCGTAAGAAATATGAGTGTCACAGGTGTAAGGACAATGTTAAAAAAGGATACATATAGGTTGGTTTGAGGAGTAATGGTATTCTTGATGGGAGTTCATATAATAACTCTATGTAAGTTGTTGGAAAGCACTGTTATTATTGGGTGCAATAGTTTTGTTGTTCCTGAGAGTGGAGTACAAGAAGGAAAACTCTTGCAACATTTGGAGAAAAGACTATGTTGTGGCATCTTAGACTAGGACATATCAAAGAGAAGGTCCTTCAAGTATTGCATAGTAATGGTATGGTAGAAGTAATGTCTAATTTCTCTGTGTATTTTTATTTATATGAACATTTTTCTATATGGGAAGTAGAATTAGGTGAGATTATCCTCTAATTCTAAAAGGGAAGAGGGAATACTACAACTAGTGCATAATGATTTCTTTGGACTTGTGTTGGTTCCAGCTATTGAACCTAAGAATTACCTTCCCCTTGACATTTTTTCTCACCTCTTTCTCTTGATTTATTACAAGACTATAGATCCAATCAATGATAAATGCTTGATTTTGTCTTAGGAAAGCATTAAAATGATCACCATATTATATTTTCATGTTCTTGTTATTTTAATAGATTTTTACAAAATTGCTACAAATGCAGCCTATTCTGTAGCTAATTGTGAATTCCGTAGCTACTCTCATGGTTTGGCAGGTTAGATGTGTTAAATGAAGAATTGGGTGACATGGGCATCTCCAGAATCATCTGTACATGGATCCTATCCTACTCACTCAATCTAGATCGACAGAAAAGCATGCCTAAAATCATGGTCAAAGATGAAGTCAAATACGTTATCTAGCAACAGTATGACTCTTGATATTTCATATTAAGTAGGGGTCTAACAGTTCTGTCAAAGAGTTAATGTGGATTAAACCACTTGTATTTGATCAGAAGTTGTGGAGTTAATGTAAATCAGGCCACCTGTAGCTGTTCAAGAAGTTTAACAGTCTCACTACAATTTGAATTAAGACATTTGTAACATGTCTTTCTATAAATAGTCATGATAGTTTTAGATCAAGCCACTTGTAATAGGATTTTCTCTTAAACAGTTATGTTTTTTCCTATAAATATCGGTTAAATGAGACCGAGAGGTAGTTAGAAGCTAGAGGGGATTACAGGATTTTTGTTAAAAACTCTATTCAAACTTTGTTTTCTTAATATACAAACTCTTTTCTGTCGATGGTGGTTTAAGAGTACATCTTTAATTAGCTGTCATCCAGCCACATTAGTTGCATAGGGCCCCTGCACTAAAGGAGGTTTTTCACTTGTTGTTTTCATTTTAATTTCTACTACTTTGTTTTCTGCAAGTCCATTTTCTCTAGTCTTGTTTCATTTCAGTTTTGTAACCAATAGTGTAAGGGTAAAAACCACAACTATGCAAGTCTTATTCTTCTGAGATATTTTAAGAGAAATGACACAATGAAAAATGGAGAAATGAGAATACACCGTTGCTTAGCTTCTTACTATTTTGATTACTCATTTTCTTAGCATAAAACTGTCAATTGGATGTATTAATAGATGTTCTCAAAACCATTTCGAGACAATGATAATTCTAACTTAATTTGTTGAATATCTAATTCATGTAGTGATTGAAGCTTACCCAACATATTGTCATATTTACAATCTGTCATCTTTTCTTTTCTGTTTTCAGGTCATTACTTAGTTGCATCACTTGACATTCCAAAAAATCATTTCAAGGAGATTGATTCTATCATGTTCCAAAATTGAATGGTTGAATGGTTAAATGAATGCAATTATTGAATTACGTTTTGCATCAATATTAATTTTGGTTGTAATAATTAGATCCATGTATTAGGACTAGATGGTAGATAAGATAGATACCATGTTTCTGGTATTAGGTCCTAACTAGTTAAAAATGATTCTTGGTCCATTTTTAGGAGATTAGACTAACTTAGGAACCTGTCCTTCCTTTAAAAACTCATTAGATCCATGAAAATTTCTCATAGATTGTATATTCTTAGACATCAAAGAACAAAAACCCCCATAAAAAAACATAAAAATACAAAACAACGAAGTAAGAGAAAAGTTAACTAAGCACATATAGTGCATCACACTTCATCAGCCTACAAACCTTGGTTGATAATTCATGCAAGCAATTTAGGACACTAAATTGACTAAACATTTTGGCGTCATTTCCGAGGAAGTGTAATTAGGTAATCTTATCTCTTATATTCAAAAAAAAAAATGATATGCATAGAGAAAGAGACTCTAGGGGTAGATTTATAGCTAGAGGCAAGAGTTCAATTCCTACAACACCACCTACTCCACCAAGACTAAGAAGGGATACAGCTCCATCTCAATCTCGTATTCCTAGCCCTAGACCTCCTGAAGTTCTAAGGTCAAAAATTCAATCTAGAGGATCTCCTACTTCATCTACTGAGGTAGTCCTACAGGAGGAAAATCTTGGATCTCCAACAATAGGAGTAGCCTTTTTCACCTCCACAGGGGAACATATTTTAGTTGAAGAATTAAGAATACCTAAAGGAGAAGAAGAAGTAGAACCTCTCTTCCACATACCATTAATAGAGGAACCAGAGTGTCATGCGGAAAGAGTTATTTTTGCAGACAAACCTAACCTCCCTAGGATTCTAAGACTCTCTAGTGACAAACAAGACAAACAAGAGCAATCCTTCTCTAAACATACATTATTCTATGAGAAACCAACTGTTTTTTGATCTTACCTTAGGTCCAACGATTGTTGTAGCAGCCTAGCTTCGTTGATCCATATGAGCTCCTCCTTCACTTTGAAACCTGCATACACTAACAATCAAAC
>APFE030981365.1:0-19501 GCA_000404065.3 Pinus taeda
TTTCTAAGACTTTTTATGGCATTAAGTTGCTCAAGGTTTAGGTTACAATGTCATTATTATTTCTAAGACTTTTTATGGCATTAAGTTGCTCAAGGTTTAGGTTACAATGTCATTATTATTTCTAAGACTTTTTATGGCATTAAGTTGCTCAAGGTTTAGGTTACAATGTCATTATTATTTCTAAGACTTTTTATGCCTTTAAGTTGCTCAAGGTTTAGGTTACAATGTCATTGTTATTTCTAAGACTTTTTATGGCTTTAAGTTGCTCAAGGTTTAGGTTACAATGTCATTGTTATTTCTAAGAATTTTTATGGCTTTAAGTTGCTCAAGGTTTAGGTTACAATGTCATTGTTATTTCTAAGACTTTTTATGGCTTTAAGTTTCTCAAGGTTTAGGTTACAATGTCATTATTATTTCTAAGACTTTTTATGGCTTTAAGTTGCTCAAGGTTTAGGTTACAATGTCATTATTATTTCTAAGAATTTATAATAAGGAATTATAAATAGATTACATATTATAACATAACTTATTAATTATTTCAAACAAATAACATAAAACCAATCTCACAATTTAATTTTAGATTAATTAATGAGTAAAATAACAAACTTATGATATAAATAATAATATAAACCTAAATAATAAATTACACTTAATCATTAACATCATAAATAAAGAATTATCATAATATAACAAGTAAAAATTATAAGATAATTAGTGAAAAATAATAATAAGGACAAGTAATAGTAATATATTCATCAAACATAATATGATATTAATTCAGAAATTAACTAAAATAATGGTAAATAATAATATTAAACAGTCATTTGGTCAGCCAAACTGTCTTTACAACAAACCTATTGCATATTTATCACAAACCCCTTTTTTCTTTTCTTTTCTCCGTATATCAGTCCCGATGATGAGTCTTGGTCTAGACTCAAAACGTCGACCAATATAAAGATGAACACTGTGGAAAATTTGAATTCCTCTCAGAAACCACACCACGGTAATCTACAATCTGAAACAAGGTTCCTGGAGCAGAGTTCCTTTTCTTGTGTCAAGCTCCCTAAAAAATGAAACAAGGTTCCTCAAGCAAAGTTCCTTTCCTTATGTCAGTCTCCTTAAAAAATGAAACAAGGTTCCTGGAGTAGAGTTCCTTTTCTTGTTTCAAGCTCCTTAAAAAATGAAACAAGGTTCTCGGAGGATAGTTCTTTTACTATGTCAACCTCGTTAAAAAATGAAATAGGTTCCATGGGAAGAGTTCCTTTTCTTGTGTCAATCTCATTAAAATATGAAACAAGGTCTTGATCATAGCTTTTCTTGTGTCAAGGTCATTAAAAAATGAAATAAATCCCCTTTGAATTAGAGACTTTGATTAGATCTCATAAATGAACCTTCATTCCATCCACCTGTTAGTACCCATTAGTCTACTTAAGTGATGATATTAAGCTTGGGGGGAATGTACCTCAAATTTAGTGATTATGTTGGGGGCATGCAAATAGATTTCAAACATAGTTTCCCATGTTTCAAGCTTGTGTAAAAATGAAACCAATTTCAAACACAGTTTCCCATGTTTCAAGCTTTTGTAAAAATAAAACCATTTTCATTTTATTCCGTGTGATTGCCATTTTATCAGCCTATTTTTTCCAGATGAGCCTTATTTTTCTCATTCAATCGTCACCAGTTTCTTCACTGATCATATGCTTTCACTTGGTTTTTTAACCCTTTCCTAAAGAACGCTACAATGAGTGGTCTTGTTATCCATCCTCTTGACCTTTGCATGTTTTGAGTAGTTCCATCATGACTGGAACCAGTTTCTACCCTTTATACCACTCATTCCTCGAGGAGGAGTCCTCTTTCAGCTCTTTTCGGACTCTCAAAATATGAAAAGATTGTCGAGCACTTGTCTTTTCAAACTCATAAAAATAAATGAAAAGACATCTACTTAGTATAAGTTTAACCCTTTTCGAGACTGAGATAGACTATTTATGAAAAAGGAAAACCTTAGTTGAACATGGCTAAGAGGTTCTTGTAAGTACTCTTTTCTACCTTTCCAGGCTTGAGAGGCTATTTACGAAAAGGGACATCTGAGTTTTCTTTTCGCCTCTTTTTCAAACTATCTAAACATGAAAAATATGTCGAGTTTTACCATCGCTAGACTTGTTAAAATACCAAACAATGATGGAATTTTTGAACACGACAAGACCAAGCCACTCCTTCTTAGGGTTCGTTAAATATACTCAAAGGGATTCATATGAAGGATGGACTTACAGATCAAGCATATGTTATCTTCCTCAAGCTTTTTAAAAAATAAATAGGTACTGACCAATATGATTGGGGAAATTGGGAAAACAAGGGATTCCATTTTTCTAATGCCAGTGATTCACTCTTAAACATCGCACTCTTCCACTTCATCTATGTGGTTTTTGGGTTGGATATTCTTATTGTCTTTTGGTTATCATATCATTTTCAGAGCCTCCATTTCAGTTTTGGGTCAATGTTGCCAACTCAATTTAGTGTCATGGTGTGTTCAAGAGAAGTCATTCAGTTGATCTTTGCTACAATACTCTTAAGCCTCCATTTCATGTCATCCTTTCGTGATCCAGTTTCATGTCAGCATCATTCTGATCATTCTGTCTCAATCATGATACCTATTTCGTGTCGTTGATCGGGGATACAACAAGGCCCTCTTGTGATCGGTCACCTATTGTCGACATTAGCATATCATCTAGGAAGTTGACTTAAAAACACACATTTGGTACCTTGGTGCTTGCATACATCAATGGAAAGTTTCCTCGCTCTTGATGACATGTTTGCATCAATGGCCTTTTGACCAAAATATTTTGTGTGGTGTTTGACATCAACTCATTCATTCACACCATACAGATTGTACTATAGTACCTTGAGAGCCATTAACATCATCGGTGGTTTCTCTCACATCTGTTAATGGCTTACATCATCGGTCGATAATTAGATGGTGTCTACCATGTTCGAATCCAGCTCACTAATTCACATGGTTAGACTCATACATTGGTTGGTCGTGTGAATGAGATAGAAGACCCTAGATCTAGTTTCGTCCATCCGGGTTGCTATTTCAAGAGTTATACAAAGATCACAATGTATGGCGGTCATGATCATATAATCTTCAAGTCATGGGTCCACCAGTTGCATCTGTGGACATTCTATTTGATCATTGTACATGTTATCTTAGCTTATGAGCTGAGTATGGGTATGCCTCCTTCAACAAACCAAAATTTCATGTTGTAAATGTATTGTAATAGATGAAGCTCGATGATTCTCCTTGATCTCGACTTTTCACAAGGTAAAGCACTTCAATCATCAATCATCATCTCTCACTTTGTGCTTTAGGGGGAATTATGTTATAGGCCATTTTTTCACATCCGATCAGTGAGAATCCTAATGGGATCAACAAACATACTATTCCCCCTTGTCAACATCTTGCACAAAGACCTAAGCATTTTCCCTTCATCCCCCATAATTTCAGCCCTAAACTACATCATAGTAGCCAATTTTAGGACCAATGCTCCCTGTAAGCCTACTATGGTGCATTCACAAACAGGTTGCTCCACTGTGGCCTACATTGGTCACCAAAAAATTTCTCCCCTTTTCAGCTGCGTTGGTTCTAGAAATCCTAGAGAATGATTAGGATTGTTGGGTTGTGTTATATTCTTTCCACGACTAGCCCATGTAGTTAACCAGGGGGTTAGGAGGGGGTCGTAGCCCCCTATTTGTTGCGTTGATTGCGTAGGGGGGTCACAGGGGGTTTGAGGGGTGCAGGTAACCCCACTCTATGGAATCCAGGGCAGCACCCCAGAAAATTTTGGTTTTGGACCCTATGTTAGGTTGGGCGGACCTACCTATGGTTGTGCATGATTTTCGCACATGGTTTTGGATGCGATTGTTTTCGATCCATGGTATTGGATGCTTCGGCATGCATAAATATGTATTGTAACATTGAAAATAACATAATCAAAAATCAAGCTGGTAGTCCTGGTTTTGGGATCCAGGAGAAAATCTCTGTGTATATGTGTTATGCTCACGCATTGTTTATTTTCTATGTTTTTAGAATTTGTATGCAGGTAATTTATGTATGGGGTTAAACCTACATTTGGTATCAGAGTTATTTTGGCTTCAAGGGGATGCCTTTGTTGCTAAGGGGTTTCGCTCGGGCCTGTGATAGACCTTGTTCAGTGGGAGACCTGCGAGATTGATATTGGTGGTGAAAGAAGATGGCAAGTAGTGGAAAGATAGAGATCAAGAAATTTAACGGTCAGAGTTTTGAGTTTTGGAAACTCAAGATGGAGGATCTGTTGGTGGATAAAGATCAGTGGATTGCGGTAGATCTAGGTACTAAACCAATAGGAGTGTCTAACGAAAAATGGAAGAATTTGGATCAGAAGGCAAAGAGCACAATACGATTATGTGTCTCAGATTCAGTATTGCTAAATGTGTCAGGGGAAGCTACGGTGAAGGCTTTGTGGGACAAGTTAGGGACTTTGTACCAATCTAAGTCTCTGATGAATAAACTGTTCCTACGGAAAACGTTGTATAACCTTAGGATGAAAGATGGAGACTTGGTGACAGAGCATCTAAACGCATTTAATATTGTGGTAAGTCAATTATCATTTGTTGATATTAAAATTTTAGATGAAGATAAGTGCATCAATTTGTTATGTTCTCTACTAGATTCATGGGATAGTCTAGTTATTGCAATAGGTAGCAATGCAACTACCTTGCAGTTTGATGAAATAGTCTCATCCTTGCTGACGGAGGAGATGAGACGGAAAAATATGGAGAAACAGAATGGTGATGCCTTTTCTGTACAAGGATAGTCCCATAACAGAAACAAAAATAAGTCATCGAGTGGGAGATCTAAATCTCCAGGAAAACCTGTAAAGGTGGTGTGCTAGAAATGTGGAAAGGAAGAGCACTACAAAAGGGACTATAAAGCTAAAGCTCCTAATAAAGGAAAGGGATCTAAGGATGCTCCTTCTGCAAAGGCGAAAACCACCTCAGATGAAGGTGGGGATGTGTACTTGGTTTCTTCAAGTACACATGTAGATCATGAGGCATGGTTGATTGACTCAGGTGCATCCTTTCACTTCACTCCCCATAGAGAGTGGTTTTGCAAGTATGAGAAATAAAATGGTGGTGATGTCTTCTTAGGGGATGATAGGAAGTCTAGAATCATTGGTCGGGGAAAAGTAAAGTTGAAGTTGCAAGCTGGAAGGGTTAGAACACTTCCGGATGTTCTGCATATTCCTGCATTGGCTAGAAATTTGATTTATGTAAGCAAGCTCGATGATGTAGATGTAAAAATAGTGTTCGAGAAGGATACCTGCAAGATGGTTTGAGATGCACTTGTATTGATGCAGGGAGTTCGGACTAGAACTCTGTACAAGCTGCAAGGTAGCACTGTTGTTGATGGGTGCAACAATTCTGTGGTTCCTAAAAGTGGGGCAGAAAATCTAGTGGTATATGGAGAGAAGACCATGCTATGACATCAAAGGCTTGGACATATTGGAGAGAAGGGCCTTCGAATACTTCATGGTAAAGGTATGGTAGAAGGTATGAGTAATATCTCTTTGGATTTTGATTTCTGTGAAAATTGTGTATATGGGAAGTAGAATCGGGTGAGTTTCCCCTCTGGTGGTAAGAGGGCGAAACATATATTAGAGCTTGTGTAGAGTGATGTGTTTGGACCTATGAAGGTTCCATCACTAGGTAATTTTGTGTGCTATGTATCATTTGTAGATGACTTCTCAAGGAACACATGGATATATTTCCTTAAGAAGAAATCTTAAGTCTTTAAAAATTTTAAAGAATTCAAGGCTCTGGTGGAAAACCAGACAGAGAAGAAGATAAAGGCACTAAGGATAGATAACGGTGGAGAGTTTTGCAGTAAGGAATTTGGAGAATTATGTAAGAAGTGTGGTATAGCATGATAGAAGACTACTCCATATACACCTCAGAAAAATGGAGTTACAGAAAGAATGAACAAGACGTTGGTGGAAATGGTAAGAAGAATGCTTAGTGGTTCCAGGTTAGGACAGGAATTCTGGGCAAAGGCGGTGGAGACAGCATGTTACCTAGTCAACAGATCACCTTCATCAGTGTTGGAGGATAAAACTCTACAAGAGGTATGGACTAGTGAGAAACCATCTCTTTCACATCTAAGGGTATTTGGATGTGATGCATATGTACATGTTCCAAAGGAGAAATGAACCAAGTTGGATAGTAAATCTGAAAAGGGCATCTTTATTGGGTATAAGGATGGTTTAAAGGGTTATAAGCTTTGGAACCCAGTAATAAGGAAGGTTGTGTACAACTGAGATGGGGTGTTCAGAGAGGTGAAAGATGTTATTAAACATGAAGTCCAACCAAAGGAACCTGTGAAGATAGAATTTGAACTAAAGGAGGAAGAATCACACTCTGTAGCAGAGGAGGAATCAGAAGATGAAGAGCCATAAACTCTAGCTGTGAGAAGATCAGCTCGAGAAAGAAGGCAGCCAGAAAAGTATAGTCCATCTGCTTTCTGTTCAAATTTTGCTTTGTTTGTTATTGATGATGATCCCAGAACTGTGAAGGAAGTAGTGGATTCAGAGGATGGAAAACTCTGGAAGAGGCCATGGTTGATGAAATGGCATCTTTGCACAAAAATGAGGCTTGGGATCTGGTGGAGTTGCCGGCTGGAAGGAAACCCATTGGCAGCAAATGGGTGTTCAAGAAGAAGACAATTGCAGAAGGGAAGGTGGAGAAATACAAAGCTCGGTTGGTAGCAAAAGGTTATTCCCAGGTGCCGGGAATTGATTTTGGTGATATTTTTTCTCCTGTTGCCAAGGTAACTTCTATAGATTACTTTTATCTGTTGCTGCTGCTTTTGATTTGAAGGTAGAACAGATGAGTGAAGACATATATTATTGAGGAATCTGGAAGAGGAGATCTACATGGAGACTTTGGTTGAGGTAAGAAGAGTCCAGTTGAGTCTGTAGGGTAACGGTGGTGTGATAACTTTAGATACATTTATGGGACTTGGCTTCACACAGAAACAAAAGCAGATCAATGGTGTGTATTTTAATTAATTGGTGACCATGTTATTTATCTGGTCTTGTATGTGGATGATATGTTGCTGGTTGGAAATGAAAAAGAAATTATCTAGGATTTGAAGACCCAATTGTCCTCCAAAATTCGACATGAAAGATCTTGGTGCTGCAAACTATATTTTGGGCATGGAAATTAAAAGAGATCGGGCAAAGAGGAAGCTCTGGTTAAACCAGAGGAAGTATGTCGAGACAATACTGCAAAAGTTTAATATGCAGGATAGTAAACTGGTAAAGGTTCCTATTCCTGTAGGTGTGAGGTTATCTGTTGAACAGTGTCCCAAGACACAAGAAGAGGAAGAGGACATGTCCCTTGTTCCATATGCAAGTGTAGTCGGTAGCTATGTATGCAATGGTCTGTACTAGACCAGACATTGTGCATGCAGTGGCAGTATTGAGCGGGTTTATTTCAAAACCAAGGAAGGAGCACTAGACAGCACTGAAGCGGGTTTTCAGGTATTTGCGTGGCACTAGTGATTATGGTTTGTGCTACCAAGGAAGACCAGGATTGGACAAAGTGTTGGATATTCGTGGCTTTGTTTATGCAGAATGGGCTAGAGATCTAGATCAGAGAATATCTACAAGCGGGTATTTGTTTAACCTATTTGGAGGTGCAGTTAGTTGGATGAGTAAGAAACAACCTATAGTGGCACTATCAACTATAGAGGCAGAATACATGGCATCCACTCATGCAAGCAAGGAAGCAGTTTGGTTATAGAGATTGTGTTCAAGTATGGAGTTAGTACAAGGAGCTATAAGGATAGACTGTGACAGCCAAAGTGCAATTTTATTGGCAAATAACCCTGCATATCATCCAAAGACAAAGCACATTGATGTTTAGTATCACTTTGTGAGGGATATGATAGAAGACAAAAAGGTGTTGTTGGTAAAAGTGGACACTTTGAAGAATATTGCAGATGCATTGACAAAATCTGCAAGCTCTGAGAAGTTCTCTTGGTGTAGAGAAAAAATGGGCGTTGCAAGGCTAGATAAATGACTAAGATCTCTTGTGGTTCCCTATGGAAAGAAAACAACAAGTGGGAGAATGGTGGGCTGTGTTATATTCTTTCCACGACTAGCCCACGTAGTTAACTGGGGGTTAGAGGGGGTCGGAGCCCCCCCTTCATTGCATCGATTGTGTAGCGGCGAGGGGGAGGTCACCGGGGGTTTTAGGGGTACCCATAACCCCACTCTATGGGGTATGGGGTTTTGGACCCTATGTTAGGTTGGGCGAATCCACCTATGGTTTTGTGCATGATTTTCGCACATGGTTTTGGATGCGATGGTTTTTCGGTCCATGGTATTGGATGTTTCGACATGTAAAAATATGTATTGTAACATTGAAAGGAATATAATGAAAAATTAAGCTGGTAGTCTCGGTTTGGGATCCAAGGGAAAATCTTTGTGTATATGTGTTTTATGTGTTATGCTCTCGCATTATTTATTTTATGTGTATTAGAATTTGTATGTAGGTAATTTATGTATGGGGTTAAAACCTACACCCACCATGAATACATAAACTTCATCAATCCTATAGCAGTATACAAATATCAGGTCATATCAAATTCCACTACATTTATTTAAAAAAAGGAAAGGCCATGATATTTTTCTCTCTTTGCCTTTGTTTGATACACACAACAAGTTTGGAGATTCCTTAAGGATGAGTGTCTAGAGGACACAATAACCCTCCATGAAATCAAACGTGAAGAAGTGGAAAGGGTGGGTTCTGTGAGCCAATTATTAAATAGAGGAAGAAGATACCAGGTCATACCTAATGTCAATCCTAGCTAGGATGGCACTAAGCATGAGGTACAATGATTGAGGTTTATAGAGTATACTTTCTATAATATTCTATTTCAAATACGTGATTCTCATTTTCTCTTAAAAATTGTCCAAATAGGCTCTCCAGAGATGGAGTTGGGCTTTGGAAATCTGGTACTAGATGACATATTTTATGTACCAAGAATGATATGGATGGCTTATTTGTTTCTTAGGGTAACCCTATTTTAGGTGTTCATGTATACCTTTATTCAGATGATGTCCATGAGGTGAAGTGCCCTCAAAGAAGCTCCTTGGCCAAATCAAGCACTTTTTCATGCAATATCTGATGCATATGGGAAATTTTCTTTTAATTTTATTCCATGTGAAAATAAACATTGTTGCCATTCTACAAGGGTGAGAATACAATATTTGATGTTTCACTTCCATATATAGAGGTTCTTGTTGAGCACAATCATGTTAATATATCTCATCCATTTTAGGTCATAGGTTTCTCAGTTGGAGGACTTGTGGTGACTTTTGAAGGCGTCTGTTTTGAAGGTGTTAAGATATTAGTTGATGGATGAGAAAGAGCTACAACAGATGTCCAGGGATATTACAAACTTGATCATGCAACATCAACATGCTACACAATCAATACTGAGAAGGATCACTTCGAGTTTAGTAGTTTGGAGAATTTCATGGTTGTGCCAAACATGGCTTCAATCCCAAAGATAGAAGCAACACATTATAATATTTGTGGTTCCCTAAAATTAGTGATAAATGGATATTATGGAAAGCATCAAGTTGGCTTAATACATGGGCCAAACAATGTTAAGCCTCAACTAATGAGGATTGATGATATGGGAAACTTCTTCTTCGAGGTTCAAGCATGTTAATATCGAATATCCCCACTGACCACAACAACAAAATGTGATTCTAGTCTTCAATTTTCACCATCACATATTGATGTGACAGTAACTAGAATAATGTTTGGCATTGAATTTATAAAGTCCCTTGTTGATATCCGTGGATCGGTGATATACAAGGAAGGATGTGAGTCCTTGGTTTCTATATCACTTACTTCTCTAGCTGTTGAACTCTAGGTTAAGAGAAACCTAACTCAAGTTTAATAATGAGAGTAGTGACTTCATATTTGGGAATGTCCTGCCTAGTGCATTGTGTCTTGAGGTAAAACATGGACCTTCATCTGATTTGTTAGATTGGGATGATGACTGGCGTTGTGAGAGAAAGTTTATTGATGTCAATGGTGGTGTTTCTGATCAATCAAAGATAGTTTTTATCCAAAAATACTATTGGTTGTGTATTATGTCTACTCATCCTCTGGCTTCTTACATCGTACAACCAAACAAAGAACTAATGAATTTATTGATTGAGAAAGGATGGTAGAAAATCTACTTAGAAGCTTCTCGTGTGCACATTCTTCATTTCTTGAACTCGTGCATTTTCTTTGGAATGTCTTCATTAGAATTCAATGTATTGAACCATAAGCCTATATATTTGACTGGTGAAAAATATCTACTGAGTGGTGAAATACATGTTGATTCAAGTTCTTATCCCAAAGAAAATGAGTTGTCTCGAAGCATTATTGTAGACATATGGCAAAAGGAGGGTGCATTTATAGATATGATCAATAATTTCAAACTTGTTTGAAGTGCTAATGGACCAAGCAACATTGTTGTATATTAGTACACTCACTGGGCCAATCTTGAAGATGAAATAGTCTTTGTTCTGAGAGATAAAAGGAATGCTAGTGAGAAAAAAAGTTTTCAAAAGGTCTTGTTTTATCCAATAAGTCGACACGTTGCTGTTAAAACTGATGGGTGCCAACCTTCTATTCCTTCTTTTGTGGGGTGCCTAGGAAAGTACATTTAGGGTCAATGCTACTGGAAATCCCAGGTGTTGACATTAAAATAATTTCTTAAAATGATAGTAGCAATGGTCTTCTGAAAAAGGGTGACTTGGTTCTTCAAACTTCGACAAGATCAGATGGTCTGTTTTTGGGTGGTCCTTTGTATGATGATACTGAGTACTATGTTGAAGCTTCTAAGGGATATCATTTAAAAGCACTTGCATAGGACCCCTTTTGAAGCTTAGATGTATGCTCATCCAATTTGATCGGATGCCCCACTCGACTAGCCAAACCATAAAGAATATTTGATCGTTAGTATTCGACCTTCTATGTGCTCCCTACGTTTGTGGTCCTTAGTAGAGGAATCATTAAATTTGCGTCAACCAACCACTAGATATGGACAAAACCTTTTCAATCGCATTGCTTCAAACTACAACCATGTAAGTCTAGGTTTTACTATTACTTTCAATGCTTTACAATGAAACTAGTGTAAATGCAACTTGTATGAGGATAAAATATAAACCACCATAAATGTAGGTTGTCTTGTATGCGTATGCAAGTGAATACATGATAAAATATTTGAGATTGAATGGGATATTATTTCAAGAGCTTTCATGCTCTATCTTGAGACTCAATATGCTACGTGGAAATAATTTAACCGTAATGGAAATGGACTCATATCCCGATAATGCATACAATTTCTTAGTGGACATATTGATTGAGATGATGGGGAGCTTTAAATCATTAAAGGAGCTAGTCATATGTGTTGTGCCTTTGCTTAAAGAATATGTTTCTTCTCATTTTTTTGTTCGAGAGGCTTCCTAATCTCCAATGTTTGTTAATGGGTGACAACTTTATCTTGGTAAAAAAAAAAATTATTCTTTTCTTTTACATGTGCAATGAACAACATGTTTCAATGTTTAAAAATGTTTGCATTCGCTACTTTTTTTTGTAATCTTGGTACCGCTTTCTTTATTAATATTATCCAACCATAATCGTATTTTTCTAATAGTATCAGGTGGCCTCAACCTTCCCGTAGGAAACCAGGTTGGCCACCTGTCAGCATGAAAAGATGTCCAAAATTTAAATAAGTCTTTTTCTACCATCCATGCAACATTTTCTATTCTATCTATAATAAACATCAACTTAGGAAAGTAAAGGCTATTCGTCATAAAAACAAAATTTTGTCTAGCACCCTATTTTACTCATCATCTGAGGACTCCACCGAGGATGGGGCTTTAGCGCTAGACCCCGGCATCTCGCTTCTCCTCATGCCCTATAGACTTTTCTCTATCCTACTCAAAGCTAAGTTGTTTCAATAGACTTGAATCTGGATTGTTGTTATCTCCCTGTGGAGATCCTTCATGTTGGGCTCCTTTGTTTTGGCTTCCTCCAGTACTTCATGTTCTTTGTTTAGTTCTTGTTCCTTGTTGAGTGTCATAGCTTGGGCCACGATGTTCTTCATAACCCAGTATTGCTAGATTGTTTGCCGGAATAGAGTATGGCGGCCGCAGTTGTTCCCTAGATATTGCACCATGGCTTCCAACTCTTCTGTCTCAATGTCCTAGTTGGTGATTTTGTCGTTGAGTTCCCTCTCCCATCCAACTATTTGTGATCTTACCTCTGGTGTGTTGCCAACCATGTACGCATTGATAAGAGTCTACATATGCTCCTTTCTAGTCTTCCGGCCTCACTTGTGTTGGCCTCTGATGGATGTTGCATCCCCCCCGGTGGTCTATTTCCCTACCTTTCCAGTTCCTCTACTACCTCATTTAGCCACCTCTTTTCCTTTCCTAGACATACTTTCTTTATCCCGGCTACGATTTTCTTCATCCGATTCTTTCTCCTCTGTAGGATTTCTCGCTACAGCGCAATGCATGATCCAAACCTCCAAATTGTGCTGCACTCAAATTATTATTAAACCTAAAACAGTAACATAAGAAATATTAGCAATTTGCATGTATACACCCCAAACTAGCGTATTTTTATATGTTCCGGGTTTTCCACTCACTGAAGTCTTGGCAACTTGGGTTTCCCCCTTCTCCCTCAGATTCCCCCCTGACGGCTCTTGGGTTAACATTCTTCGGCCTCTCAAATCTTCTCCTCTCTGATAAATCCCTCCCTGGCAACCTGCAACCTGCTAGTCCACCTTTGTAGTCCTACAGGTGTCCCTACAGTGGGTTTCCTTATCCTTGTTTTGAGTTTCAAAAGGGTTCCCCTTCCTAGCCTCTCTCCGCTTTGGTATCCCCACTCAAATTGTGCCTCTAGATAGCCCCTGGATCTTACTCTAGAAGTTTTGGTTTGGTTTCTCATCAAGCCAGGCTGCCCATAGCCTTGCTTTATTGGCCTTCGGAAAACCCTCCACTCTATCTCAGCTACCTGATTTATCCCTTCCATGCCTCAAGTACCACTTCGCTGAGGTTGTTATCTTTTTGTGCTCTCCCTCAATGGGATCCCCATTGTCTCCCCGACCTCCCTCATTCCCTCTCTACTCATTTTCCCAAGGCGACCCTTTAACTTTACCATATCTCTCCACTTCATTATCATTCCATACCAGGTTAGAGTTCCAGGAACCCCTAGTCTCAACTCGTTTAGAGTCCTGGCTTTCCAAGCCCCCTTCCCCATTACCTCTGAATTAAACGTTACTACAATTCTATTATCTAGGGCTTTGAGGGTGACATACCAACGATTTGTGTTGACCTGTCTGCTTCCATCAGCCTGCGTCCACCACCTTTCTTTTCTTGTTCCCTCACCTTCACTCTCTGCATGCAGCTATCCCCTTTCTCAATTGTCTTTGCATCTTTTTGTTTTATCCTATTGTCCCTGCGTTCTTTTGTCCTACCTCCCACATATCCTCCTAATCCTCCCACCAGCCATTCTTTCATTCGTTATCCTCGAAATGATGAACTTTTGCCACTTCCATCTCTATCCTTCATTAATTCCCTTGCACCTCTATCTGCTCCTTCCGTGGGTACCTATCTATACTCATGCCACTTGCCAGCTCTGTTCTGCCCACCCTCTCGCTGTCCCTAAAACCTTCCTCTCTCCCTACCATTCTCAACCACACATGTCCTAGTTCTATACTTTCCTCCTCCATGCCCTGTCCTTCTCACTGCCCTTCTTGCTATCACAATCTACCACATCCCGATGTCCCCTCTGTCCTTAGGCCCAAGTGGGTGGTTTCTAACACCTCCACCTCCCATCCCCTCTGGCCCACCTTGACTTCACTATCACACCTTGATTGGGGGTTTTCCTCTTTCTCCTTGTCTTTTTCTAGGATCTCCCCTAGTTTCCTCATCCCCTCCATTTGTAATAACGCTTCTCCTATTATATCCAAGTTTCTACCTACCTGGTCGCATCCCCATTTAGCGAGATTTTCCACTGCCACGTTTCCCATGATGCGGACATGCGTTGGGATGATGTACCTGATCTGTCAAATTAGCTTGTTGATCTCTTGGACAAGCCTTGCTAGCCTCCAACTTTGGCTAATTTTTTCCTAGTGAGTCCCTTGCTGGAGATTTTTCAACATGTCTATTGCCATTTTTGAATCTCCTTCCACATTTGCATTTGCTACTTAGTTGTCATGTATAGCATAAAAAAAATTATACAAAGCATATATTGATGTAGCTTAGGTTGACTATTATGTTTTGGTTCATTATTATGTCCTGTTTGTAGATTCAGTATATCCAATAGATATGAAACAAAATTAAGTAACGACTTTGTTTCATATTAATTCCTTAATGAAAATCTGCACTACCGAAATAAAAAAACGTTAACCTACTATAAGATGTAAAAAGACCATAAACTTCTTCCAAGGTTTTTTTCCATGATGTTCATAATGAATATTTATGTCTTTTACCTTGTAAATGAGTGTAGAGTTGGCTTATTCTGGTTTTGAAATGCAATGCAGGAACCTTCAAAATATCCCATACCTCGATGTCTCAGATCCTCACTCTCTCATCTCCGTATATACAAGTTTATGTAGACATAACGGAATTTCATGATAGGGAAATCAGTGTCTTAAGTCGCTTCCTTCAGAGCACCCCTACTCTAGAGATGATAGAACTTC
Organism: Pinus taeda; assembly: GCA_000404065.3. Classification (NCBI taxonomy): domain Eukaryota; kingdom Viridiplantae; phylum Streptophyta; class Pinopsida; order Pinales; family Pinaceae; genus Pinus; species Pinus taeda. Next base: position 14,819 of record APFE030981365.1, read on the forward strand.
ATTTAATTGATGACTTGAATTATGACGATCCATGATATGTAAAGTTTTTGGAGGAAGTGATGTATTTGAATAGAGTTTCAAAGCAAGCAAGGATATTGGTATGAGAATCTTCTTTTTAAATACACGCTTCAAAATATTTAAACCGCTGACTAATAAAAAGTCTTTCGAGCTTCATTTTATTTTATTTTTTTCTTTATGAAATGGTATGACGAATGAAGGTTTTATGTGGCTACTGTGGATACGAGGATGTGGAAACTAGTGGAATGACCTGCTTAGTCTTTGGAAACATCAAGTATGGAAGCGGATGGCAGTCTCATGGACTGTGTATGCGACATTTTTCCCCATTTTCATTTTGTTCATCATTCATTGTTTGTGCTAGTTCTAATAGAAATTTTTAGTTATTTATCTTTTTGTCATTTATATCATTAACATTCCATGTTTCCCAGGCAAGGTAACATCTTCAGTTGCATTAGATGATAAACCTTTAGGATTAGTATGTTCCCAATGAGTTTTGAACATTTGTCCAATATGTCTTGTCAATTTTGGATTGTCATTGCAGGTTATCGCTTTAATTGTTGTCCTATTTCACATTTGCTTGACAACAAAATTCCATGATTTTATAAATTATTTGTATGTTAATTTTTAAAATTATTTAAGAAATTTTTACTCAGTAACCACACTTCAAACAATGGATTTCACACTACTAGGTTTAAGGTTTGGGTTATGTATTTGGTTAAAATTTCCCAAGATTTATATCATATCTCAAGTGTCAGGTTTGGGTTATTTATTTGGTCAAAATTCCCAAGATTTATATCATATCTCAACCTTTTGAAATTCATGCATTCATGCCATTTGAATGTAACACATCACGACAAGGATGATCCCTATTATGCTCACCAAATCTGTTACTATGCTTCATGAATCATAATTAAAAAGGACTCTGAATTTGGTTCTTTTCCTTGACTAAACAACATTAAGAAAAATCCTCTCATTCAAACTCAACCCGAAGTCATACTCAAATTTTTGACATGTGAGTAATATTGGCTCGGTGGCAAGTTTGATACCCAAGTCCTTGCAAGTCAGAAAAGACTGTCCATTTAAAAAAAAATGATCATATCCTTAAATTTTTAGCCCTTGGACTCCTTCATTAAAGAAAATATCATTCTATGATCTTGATAATATGGTCTATCAAAACGTGGATGGGGCGAAATATGAGTTTAGGAGTAGAGAAAGAAATTTTTCTTGACATTGCCTACAATATTTTGAACTTTTGGGGGTACATCATGTGACACTACCATAACGACACCAACATTTTTTGGTAAAGTTCCACTGCAAGTGGCATCCACTGATTCACATTCCTCAACCCGTGATTGTAAAGATGATTCTTCCTGACCATTTTTCCTAGATGATAATAATGATATATAGTCCTTATCATCATAAAGTATGGATTTTCTTTCTTCACCCGTGCTCCACCTTCCCCCTCCCAATTGTATATGAGCATCAGTTTCTCTTGCATGCTTCACTCTGATTGCAAACTTATACCCATAACAGAAATCCTCATCTTGATCTTGGTTCTTTTGCTTCTCTTCTTCTAAGCTAAGCAATTGGAAAAATATTACCTCCCTACCACCACAAATAGATAAACCATTTTTCCTACACTATCTTTCAAGCTCCATAAGAGGAATACTAAACAATTCTCCAGTTGTTTCTCCCTCTCCAATCACCATAACAATATCTTGATTTGGACCAAATCCATCTTTTATGTCCGTAAGATTAGATTCAGAACTATCAAGGTCCTTTAATGGTGGGGCATCTCCACATATTGAATGAAAGGGAGGGACACCTGAATTTCCAAACCGAAGAAAGGTAGCCCTCCATCCATTCGCATAAGCATATGAATGGAGAAACCAGTCTGACCAAACCTAGAGAATTTTCATCACTCTCTCCTGCAAGGATGCCATAATATAAATGTAGAAAAATTCACAAAAATATCCACACAGTCATTACACTAATTATGATTTTTTTTTTTTTTTTATGAGTAAAAATTACCAGCCGCCTTGCTAATTGATGACCAATAAGGGGCTTGATCTTAATACATGATCTATTTTCATCATTACTATCCTCAACATGTTCTATTATTTAAAGTGATATTATGTGAATTGGCAAGCATGTTTTTCCACATTTTTGTTTTTATGTCCCACACAATTGGAATCATGCTACAATTGGCCTCCTCTACTTCCCTAGGCTGCATGTGTTAAAGAGGGTACAAAACACTAATGATATGTTCCTTTTCCATAAGTTCTTCTCATTTTTTGGATGAATTCTATGGAAATTTTATTCATGCCAAATATGTGGCAGGAAATAATGTTCCATTATTCTTTTTTATCATCTCTTGTTTATGAGTTAGCATGCTTATATTCTACTAGTTCATTATGGCTATATCATGTAAAGATCAAGTTGAGTGGGTTTTACATTTGATTTCCACTGTAGTCAACAACTGAATATATAAGTTTTCTGTTAGGTTGAATGATGGGACAACACACTTTGATTCTCGCTAGTGCTCTCTTTTTCATTTACTATCACAAGTGCAAAAATACAAACTCACTTTTCTTTTTACCTGGATAAGCAAAAGATGACAACTTTGCATTTTGTAGTGACAAGGATAACTATGTATTGGAGCTAGACCTTGAGCCCTTCAATTCATCATTTCCTTACCCAATGTGACCATCTCTTATTGGTAATGGAGTTCAATTTCTGAACCAACATTTGTCTTCAATACTATTTCAGTATAAAGAAAGAACACAACCATTGTTGGACTTCCTTCAAGCACACAAATACCAAAGCCATGTCGTTTTTCTTTCCTTGGTTAATATATTGCATCATTGTGTTTGATAGTTAATTCATTATTATTCTATGCCAATAAATCTCTATCAAATAGCATATAAGGATGACTTGGCTGTTTTAGAGATATATAATATGAAGTAATTAAAATTCACAAGGTTATTTCGATTCTCAGCTTTCTATTTCACTTATTTAGAGAAAACTATATTTTCAAATACCAACTCAACTTAAACCAAACTAAAATAGAGAATCCTAGTTATAAAGATGTTTCTCACTCCATACCTTATACTGACATTATTTTTTTGAATAATACTTGAAGTTCATTATAATAACCTAGATTTATATATTTCTTTTAGCACCAAATTCAATTCATGGTAAAAATACGAATATCATATTAAATATGACCAAAATATGATTCAAATAATATCACCTTTTAGTCTGAGCATGTGGCAGAGTAATTTCTGAGGTGTGAAGTTTTATTAGAGACATTGTTTGTTTATTTGTTTTGGTTAGAAAATGGTTTTCTCTTGCTTTTATGTGACTTTCAATTTATCATATCTAGCATGTTGAGAAATGGGAAAGAATAATGTGTGACATTTATCTTGTAGAATTGATGTTCAATGAAAGGGTAAAGAGTTTAACCAAGCTACAATCATCTTTGGTAAAGGTAGAGGGACATCTTAAAAAGTTACCTAAGAATACACCATATACATAGTTTGAACATAAGTAATATATCGCTTTTTCATTTGCAGATATGTTCTTTTTTCTATCCAAGATATCATGACAAGATAAATATTGATATTGTAGAAATTGTTAGAGGACCTCATTGAGTTCAGTTTTTTTGATGTTCTACTTGATTGATACATTCTCATGACATGAAGGCTTTAAATACGAATTAATATGTTACTAAAACAAATTATATTCAAATTTTATACATATAAAAGATAAAAACAAATGTCAATTCCTTCATTTGATTGTTACTTGACCCTGGTGTGGGCAGGTTAGATGAAATGTGATTGGAAAAAGGATGGGGAGACAATATAGAGATCATGTCTTGGATACGATTCATTTGTTGTTGGAGATCCTTCACGTACTTCAGCCATCGATTTTGGAAATGTTTCTAGTAAGTATTCCTATGGTTTTTAATATTGTGGTTCTTTCACCGCATGGTTATTTTAGGCAAGCATATGTTTTAGGAATGCGTGATAAGATATCGATGGATAGGTAAAAAAAAAATTATAATTGCAATGTTCATTCCATGATATTATCTCTTTATTGTTTGATTGTATTTTGAACATTTATTTCGATTTTTCTTTAAACAACAACCAAAGCTTGAAGATGAAATTAATATTACACAATATTTATTGAAATCCTTTTAATTGTTTTGTATTGAAAGTTTTTCATGATTATTAGAAAAGTTTACTTTCATGTTTCTATTTGAGAACATGTTGTTTATATACTTGACCAAGTCTATGCATTAGACAACAAATTGTTGTTGCGAATAAAATGACAAAGATTAGACATCATACCTCAGATTATTTGTTTTAACAAGTTATTTACAGCTTGAGCTTTTTAGCATGTAAGTTAGTTGACATGATTGTGCCTAAGCTTTCCCTGAAGGTTGAATACTAAGTTACTAAGGTGTTCTTTTCTATGGTGACTTTAATTTGTTTATACAGGTCATCTGGCCACATAGTGGCCACTATTTCTCCACTGAATAAAACTGTTAGATTTACTTTGTGGGTTTTCCTAATTACTTTAAACCCTAACCAAGATCTACTCCTTTGTAAGAAATTGAAAATAATGCACAGCGGAACTTACTTGAGTTGTTGGCTCTTGAAT
>APFE030981371.1:0-10960 GCA_000404065.3 Pinus taeda
ATATTTTGCTGGAATGTTTTTAATGTTAAGAATGTTGATGTCAGCACCAGAATCCAGCAATGCAGTCATAAAGAATATTTGATCTTGGATACAGATTTTTACTTTAACATGGTGTTGTTGATATGTAATAGTAAATAATCTCATATCCTGAAAACCAAAATGCGGGTTTGACCTTCCTTCTGCAATTTCAATTTCTTTGTGGTGAGATCCTGTATTCCAGGATTCTTCTTCTTCTTCTTCTTTAATCTCCTTTCCTTTCTTTAGTTCTGCTATCTGTGCTTTGATGGCGGAGATTTCTGATTTGAGTTGGTGAATTTCACCACTCACTTCTCCCAAAGTCAGGGATCTTATTTTCCCTGGTTTTTGATGATGCCTTTGGAAAGATTTAGTATTCTTTTCATATGAAGCGTCAACAAACAATGGCTTCTTACCTGAGTCTTTTGAAGCTTTAGATTTGAGTTGCTCTGTGAAGGCTTCTATCAGGCGATCTTTCATTGCACCTTCTTCCATGTTCCTGATTTGGGATAAAATCTTCATCTCAGCTTCTTCTTCAGTAGATGCCATGAGAACTTTTTCTTTGGGAGGCTTTGGCCTTTCTTCTTCACTGGAGCTGTCAGAAATTTCAGAAACATCATCATAGAAAACATGGCATGCACATTCATCAGAATCTGAACAAGAACATTATGATAAATCTGAATCACTAAAATGGCCCACATTTACTTGAAATTCTTCATCTGTACTACTAAAAGAATCCAGAGATGAATCTTCTAGTTACAAAAGTACCGTTGATAATGGGCGGAACTAAATGTGTTTATTATTGAAGTATACAGTAGCACATTTGATGGAATACCCAAAATGCGTGTTTATTAGTGCGGGGAAAGAAGCAAGTTGCAATACAAGTGTTTAGATTATTATTTTATGGGATGGCGGGCAGAAATAAATGTGTATTATTACACTACACAATGGTACATTGGTTAGAAAGCTGAAAATGAGTGTTAATAGATATGTTCATATTATTGTTGGTGTATGTATACAAGGTTTTATAGTTAGAGTTACTTGTAGTGTAGTTATAAAATATTTTAATGTCATAATGTATTCTATATACTCTAAACAATAATAAATTGTAAAATGACTTATATGAATATTTGTTTAACTTTTTTTATTAATTTTTTGATAGATAAAATTTATATATATATATTATATATACTTATATATATATATAAAAGATGGGTAACAAATTAATAATTATTTTAATTTAAATTTATGATAACATTTGTATATTATAAATGTCATATAAGTAGACGTGATTCAATGTAAGTTATAGTTGATATAATGAGGTTGTACCAAATTGTAACCATGTTCTTTTCTATTTTTCAAATAAAATTTTTTTTAAATTAAAAACTAAACCATAAAAATGGTCTATTTTAGTACTTTAACAACGAATAATAATAATTTGAATTTATTACAAACGTTTAGTGTTTATAGTAAGATTTAGTATTAATATAAATTTATTTTTCAAAATTTATATATTTTTGTACATAGTATAGTTGATTATAATACATAAGTAATTAAATAGAGAAGTACACAAAAACATTCTTGCTATCATTAACAGAGAGGTGAACATTTACCAATCATATTTGAAGATAAATATAATAGAAGTTATTAAAATTATACTTTTTTCATAACATTAAACTTTCCATAGTTTTAAATTTTTTTTAGTCAATGAAACACTGAATACGTTATGTTATATTCTTCCAAGATAATAATATGTGATTGGATTTTAAAATTGATACTTTAATAGTCAATAATAATAATAATAAGGTTTTACAAAGAATAAGGTTGATGTTTGACCCACAATAATCACTATTTTTGTGGTTGTTTGAACTCTTCATAGTAGTAAGTTTAAAGAGCATGTTTATTTAGTATGGTTAGTTATTTATTACTTAAATTAATTATGGGTGAAACTACTTGCTTGATAAATTACATAGGGATAATAGTTTAGTTAAGTAAAGATTTCTTTGTGGAAAATGGAGAAATTCATGTACTTACATGATGTCTGCAAGGTTTTACAAAGAATAAGGTTGATGTTTGACCCACAATAATCACTATTTCTATGGTTGTTTGAACTCTTCATAGTAGTAAGCTTAAAGACCATGCTTACTTAGTAAGGTTAGTTATTTATTACTTAAATTAATCATGGGTGAAACTATTTGCTTGATAAATCACATAGGGATAATACCTTAGTTACATAAAGATTTCTTTGTGGTAAATGGAGAAATTCATGTACTTACATGAAGCTATGAATTATTGACAATTATATTACTTATTTCTATTTTGTCATGTTAAATTACAATTAATTGTATATTTTCACTAATTTTATTTTTGTTAAATTAAAAATTGGTTTCTTTAACTATAATATTTTCATAATTATTTAATTGTTTCTTAAATTAAAGATATTTTTTTTTCTAATTTTTTGTTTCTATTATGTAATATTCAACTACAATTAATTAACCAATCATAATTTTTTATAATTTTATCTTTTTTAAATAACAAAATTGTTTTATTTAATTACAATATTCTCATAATTATTTAATTTCGCAAAACAATATAATAAGCTATAGAAAATCTAGCATATTTTTAAAATTCAGCTATAGTTATTAAAAGTGTTCATGGAAATATTTCATGTTATGTGAGGGACTAATAAGACATTTTTTTTTTTTTTTTTAATCTCGCTGAATCGGCAACGACGGTGATATCGTACTCGCGTTACACGAGGTCGAGTCGAATCCCACCGACTGCCACTATAACAGTTACGAGGAACCGCCCAGCCCGTAAGGAACGACCCCTCAGGGTAAGACAAGACTTGAACCCGTGACTTGCACAATGACATGAACGACTTAGCAAATCGTTCGCTAACCACGAGACCAAACCCCTACGGGCACTAATAAGACATTATTATTGTTGTTGGGTAGCATTGGATTCTTCACCTACTATGTAAAAGTAAAAATACTCAATTCAAGTTAGTGTTAAGATTTACTCTTTTTTACCTTAATTTTTATGAACATTATTTACATTGACACAATCAACTCCTAAAACTAGGATTAGATAAATTATTTGTGTTAAACCTAGATTTTTGCTAGAACTTATTTGTTTTAACTTCTAACTACTTCAGTTTCTCAATTATTCCTAACACTCCCATTAGAAATGAATTTTCTACAACACACAACTTGTTTCTACAAATTTCAAAATTAGTCTTTCCAAAAAGCAAATAAGTTGGCCACATTTTCATTTGTACTGCAATATGCCAAGCCAATTTCTTTTGATTGTATCTTTTCTTGTACAAAATAATGTTATGTTTCAATATGTTTTGACTTGGTATGATATATTAGGTGATGGAACCTTGATTATCACATTTGAGAATTATTGCCATACTTGTTTCTTTTCTCTAACACTTGTAGAAATGACAAGAAATTTGTAGCTGCTAATGAAATCGAACTGAAAATAATAGACAAAAAATTATTCTACTCAATTTGTGGAAGGGAAAGCATACAATAAAAACATATGCAATAACATGCAACCATCAAAACACAAAGAACACAATAATTTTATAAGGGAATCCAATTGGGAAAAACCCCTTCGCTGCTTTGCATTAACTCATATGAGAATATGGATCAATTAAAATGACTACCTCACACATGAAGCACACACTGCACCGCAATTATGATCTCCTGCTATGACCAACACTTAACCAAAATAACCCTCAACCTTCCTTATACTTCCTTGCGCAATCCTTGAGAAAATTAGCCCTTAAAATAAGAAAATTCTCTATTTCCTTGCACAAATACTGAAGGAATTGACTACCTATTGTAATGTGAAACTTGTACACTTAAGTAGTATACAATTGATAATTACAATGTGACTTTTCCTCGACTCCAACTAAGAAATTCAAATTCCATGCATGACAAGGGTTATTTTTAATAAATTGACCAGTTAACTGAGAGATCAATGAGCTAACAACAATTCTACTACTCAATTATACTCCCACTGATTCTATTCTAGACTAGAGCTCAGATAATTGAGTTTAATTAACAATAACTCCATTCGATTGCTAGATCTCAGCAATCAACTCATGTACAAATCTACTTTTAGTATACAAACTCAAATTTATTGATTTAACTAGGAGACAAAGTGATCCATGTGGATATTGGTGGCCACTCGCCTAATCCACGTAGACCTTCAGCTAGATTCATTAGTTTCCTTGATTATAGCACAATTTACTATTTTTAGTAGTTTTTCGGATCTTGAACTTCCAGAGTTGTTTTGACTCCCTAAAAAACTTATTTTTAGTTTCGCAGTAGGTCCGTGCCTATGCATTTGATGCAAATATTGTAGTAGTCAAAAATACCTTTCTAACAAGGTAGCGTACACGCCGAAAGAAGATCATATGACCAAGTTATGATCTCGAGAAGTTAGTTGTCCAACTAACCGCAACGGGGCCCACAAACTCTTGGTGTTCCATCTCCTAGGGTTAGGGTTTTGGTTGTTTAGGGTTCCCCTTTGTTGTTCAATAATAAAAGGGCCCTTAAACCTCATGCTAACACAGTTCCAAAGGTATGTAGCTGCTACATCTCTTCTCAAAGATAAGTTGCCATCGTCTGAGCTAGTTTATTTACATTGTACATGTATATACTTTTCAGTACTTTGTTATTAATGAATTGAAGTTTTGTTCATTGTCTCTCTGTGTTTTTATTTATACCTGTATTTCATTTTGTTTCTTCATAAATATGGATTAGTGGTACTAGAGTGGTTTACTCTTTCTCTGTTTTTCTGTGCATGTGCCCAATGAGGTTAGGGTATAAGGAGTTAGGGCTTGAACTGATTGAACCTTTGCAATACTGGCCTCACCGACACCGATGATCTTCGATGGTGGAAGAAAATAAATAAGAGGGAGCAAGAGATCCTTTTAAAATATTGCTCGAAGAAGCCCTTAAGCGACAAAGAAACACGATGATGGACAAATTTGCCTAGATCCTTTGGCGGATGCCCACAGGTGATGTATCTTCATCCAACAACCACTCTAGAGGAGCCACTCCCTTTAAGGTACAAGTCAACTTTGACATTCCCATATTTGAAGGCCAGATAAATACAGATGTTGTAGACAAATGGTTAAATCTATTGGAAGTATATTTTTCAGTTCAAAAATTTTCCAATAAGGAAAATATTACTTTTTCACTCCTCAAAGCCCCCCCCCCCCCCCCCGCTCCCACACTCCCCACCCCCCACATCAAGGACTAGTGGGAAACCTACTATGAGAAAAGGATGAGAGAGAACCCTCATTGCTTTCAGCCACACCCACTTGGAATCATTTTTGAGACATAATAAAGGAATAGTATTACCCTATCGGGAGCTATGAATACAAGTACATACAATGGACTATCCTGTGGAAACAAAGGGATCAAGATGATGAGCTGATGAATCTTTTCCATACCCTGCGCACAACATTGGGTATAAAATATTATGAGAAACATATGGTGCTCAAATATCGTGGTTGTTGGCATAAATACATTAAAGAGGAAATGGAGTTCATGAACATCTCCTCGATCACTGCAACATACTGATATGTTGCCAATATTGAGCATAAATTCAAGTAGAAGAAGTGAGACTTTGGATCTGTAAACCCAAATTAGATCAAAGGCAACCCCAAGGCTTAGAACAAAAATAAGAGCTAGGCTATGACCCCCTAGGAAAACTCCTCGAATCTGCAAGTGAAGTATAACAGGAAGGAAAAGAAGGACACCAACAAGTGGTGTGAGTTCCATAAAACTCCTACTCACAACACCAACAAATGTCACACAAAGCAAGTGCTTGTGGTTGAGCTAGAAGACTCAGAGATAGATGCATACTCTAATTTTGAGCTAGAACCCAATAAGGGAATTGACAAGGGAAAGAAGATCATTGATGTAGAACCGAATGTGATGGTAGCCACCACCAAACTCAAAAAGGCAGAACCTGAGGATCGAGATGAAAGAGAGCACCTATTATAATCAAAATGTGAGTAAAGGGTTCACGGGTAAAGTTCATCGTTGACAATGGGAGCTAGAATAGCCTAATCTCAGCTGAGGTCGTTAGGAGATTGAAGTTGCCAACAACGCCACACCCATAGTCGTACACCATCAGGTGGCTCCACCAAGGGAAAGATCTCCCTGTCAGCCAACAATGTCGCTTTCCTTATAGCATCAAGCCCTTTGGAGATGAGGTATTGTGACATGTCGCCCCTCTGGAAGTCTGTGATGTTTTATTAGGCCAACCATACCTATGGAAGCACCATGTTATATATGAATTTAGACATCGTTCTGTTATTATTGATTTGGGTAAGAAATTGTACAAGATACTAGAGGTAGTGTCGCCTACCGCCTTTTCTTTGATCTCTACTAAACAATGCAGTAATATCATTTCCTAGACTGGGAAATTTGTATTCTTTATGATTCACCCTCAAAGCAAGAGCAATATTGTGGCCACATCAACAACCTCCATACAAGTCTCCTTCATATGAAATCAGTAGATGGAAAAGGTCATGTAGGAGTACAAGGACATCTTCACCTCACCCACGAGGGTACCCCTACACTGTTAAGTAAAGAAATCCATTGATCTAACCCCGTGCATGCTGGTGCCCATGGCCCGATCTATCAAGGCTCTATTATGGAGAGTGATGAAATCAAGAGGAAGATTAGGATCTATTGCATAAAGGGCACATCAATCCAAGTTCATCATCCTATGGGAACCTGATCGTCTTGGTATAGAAGAAGGACATAACCTAGGAGCTTTTTATTGACTATTGGGTGTTGGATAAGATCACTGTCGAGAATAGGTATCCAATCCCAAGGATTGATGACCTTACAGACTAGCTCAAGGGGCCAAATATTTCAACAAGATTGACTTGAATTCCAGATATCACCAGCTACCAATCGAACCCTCTGATGTTTGGAAGATTTCCTTCAAATCTAAGGAGGGCCTTTTTGAATGGATGGTCATGCCTTTCGGGTTGATGAATGCCCTCATAACCTTCATGAGGCTGATGGAAAACATCTTGTAACCCTTCACCAACTCATTCATGGTAGTGTATTTGGATGACATCTTGATCTTTAGTTAGAGTTGGGAATAACACCTACACCATATTTGATAGGTCCTCCAAACCTTGCAGCAACACAAGTTGTGTGCCAATTCGGAGAAATGCACTTTTGATATGGACCAAGTTCAATATCTGGGGTACATGATTGATGAGTGGGGTGTGCATGTGGACCCATAAAAGATACAAGTAACTCAATATTTGTCAATCCCATCCACTCTAACAGAGCTCCACAACTTTATGGGTCTTGCTAATTTCTATTGCATGCTCGTGTTGCGATTCTATCATATCACTTGGCCTTTGAGTCAAGTCACCAAGGGCATAGTGAAAGAAAAGTTATATTGGTTCGAATCCCAACAAAAGGTTTTTTTCTGAGTTTAAGCAACACATCTGCTCTGCACTAGTGCTCACATTACCATACTTGCAACAACCATTTGAAATTGAGACATATGCCTATGAATATGCTATTGGTGTAGTTATTACCCAAATGGGGCATCTAGTGGCATATCATTGTTGGCTTAGCGGGTCCTAACCCTGGTTCAGAGTTAAGTTTGCCAAACAAATCCCTACACTACTGGCCATTTCAGCATCAACCCATGGAGCGTGGATTGAAGTCTCACTCGAAGCAGTATGGGGGGATGCTGGAACCAAGTTTCCACACTGAGAGATGAGCGTGATGTCATTTTATGCCCTAAATCTACCTTCGCATAGATCGATAAGCCCTTAAGGCTTATCGATATGAATTTCTTTAACTTACCCCTAGACCTTCACAAAGGTCTATGACTGTCTTTCACGAACCCTCAATAGGTGAATCAACCACTTACGCACCTATGTGATTACTCCTAACTCTGTATTTACCCATATCAGCTTAAGTGTTCAATAACTTTAACATGCAACAAGATATTCTTCGCGTAAACAATTATTATTACTTGCATTCATATGGCAATATAAATCATGTAGAATCGTGCATCAATATAATATTAATTCATAAACCCATCATTCGTCATAACATAATAGCACATTCATTCATAACAAAAATAAATAGCCAAAACATAGGAATTACTGGAAGAATCTCTTTATTAATACTTCAGTTCTACTTACAGACTCGAAAATTCCTTGCGCACTCAGCAGTAGGGGTCCACGCACTTAGCTGCGGACTCTACTCTAGGACTTTGCGCACACAGTTGTAGAGCCTCTCTTCTACTCTAAGACTTCTTCACTCTTACTCTTAATGACCCATTACATTCGCCTTTATTGATATCTATTATGCCTTAGTCTCTCTAAGACTCTCCTTTTTACACAATCCCATGGTCCGCAGACCATGGGTAGATCTACTAAAGCCTCTAGAGACTTTACATTTTTTACAACAAAATTTGGTTTTTGCCCCAAAACTTGGGCTTTTGCCCCAAAATTAACCCTAGGGGATTGTGTCCCAATAGGCCCCCAAAACAAATATTGTGAGTCACCCCCGAGTCGCTCTGTTGGCGTGGAGATCTTACGGCAGAGACCTCCGAGCTCTACTTCTTCTACTGCTACCGCAGCCGCACTTTGCATGGCTGCCTATTTGATTTGTTCCACCAACTGCTATGTTGCTAGTCCTGTGTTGTCTTCCTTGATCTTGTGTTTTTTTATTTGTAGGCTTGACAACTTCTCCTCAATGGTGGCAGAGATAACATAGGCCTCATCTAGCCAAGGCCCCAATCTAGCCTTGAGGATGCCTCTTTCCTTTATGCTACCTCCACCTGTTCGAGCAACTGTTTTAATTCATGCAGCTTGGCCAGTCATTTTGATATAGCAACGGTGCGCGTCGTCTCTCTTGCTTCATCGTACCACTACTGCAATTCAAGGGCTTCTATGTTTAACCTCTGCAGGTTAGGATATTCCTGCATTTCCGTGACTACCTCCATGAATTGCTCGAAAAGCACGGTGCAATCCCCCACTGCGTCATCCACTGCTACGAATCCATCCTTTATAGTTGCTTCGCATTGTTCTCTGACCTCTAGTGGAGTTGAAGGATGTGATTTCAACTCAAGCTCTGCTATCTTTAGGTTCAGTTCAAACTGACCCTTGGCCATTTCCATCTTTGCATCATGCACACCTGCAACCAACTTCCTGATCTTTGCAGCCACCAATGATTCCTCTTGGATATGCATTCAAGGACTGTTCTACATGCCTCAGCCACCATGACTACAGTTTGTTCATTTTGCACCTGAAATTTCTTCCATGCTTCCAGTGTTGTTGATTTCTCCATGAACATATGTTCGTTGTTGACCTTGTACTCATTGATCATGCTTAGCACGCACTGCTCCCAGGCCTTAATCTCTACGATCACACCTGTTTGTAGTGTATGAAGGAACTCACTCAGGAGTGCGACCAAGTTGAGGCCCAAATTCTTCAAAGTGATGATAATAGCCTTGTCAGCAGCCGCCTCTGCATTCAAAGCTCCATCAAGCAGTGCAACTGCCCCGAGATCCATTGACCGAATCATCTCCGCTACTTCAGTGGTCCCCGATGCCAAACTGGTTGATGCAGTGCTGCTCTATCTTGCACCTTCCTGGAGTCTAGTTGTTTGGATCTGCAGTTCACGTAAACCAGTCTGTATGGCTACCAATGCTTGCTTTTGCTACTGCTCAAACTGTTGCAACAATTCTGTTTTTGTATCCCACACTTTATCTCCAATATCATCCAAGTCTCACTCTGTCAAGGTAATTGGATCTAGCAATGACTTAGTGGCTTTTGCCTTCTTGTGCAATTCTTTCTCCTCCTGCGCCTTGTATGGCTTCACTCGAACGGGAGTACTTTCCTGCTGATCTCTTTCACCCTTCTCTAACCGCTCTTCCTACTCCGTTTGGGAAGAAGGAGACTTTTGACTCCTTTTGGAGCCGCACTCTTCCTGATTTTCCTGTTCCTTTACAGCACACTCTGCATCTACTCGGGCCTTCTCCTCGGCCTCTTTCTTCCTCTTCTCAGCCAATAGCTAAACCTTCTCTTTGGCCACTTCCTTTTTTTTTTTCTCCGCAGACTTGCTAGTCCTGACGGCCTCATCGAATGCAACATGACAGTCTATTAGCCAGCGCTTGATGACCTCTACAATGGCGTCATCCGTGGCCAAGTAGGATAAGTCGAACCATTTTTGGTCAGGGTCTTTGCGTGCTCGGATGTAAATATGGTGGAAGTCTACTTTGAGCTCTATGTACCTTGAGAGTTACTCAAACATGGTTGGTGACAACCGCGGCTTTTGGTTGATGGCCATGCGAATACTCGCCTCCATCATCACCCAAAAGAGTTTGCTTTGTGTTACCCGCGCAACATATTTTATGGCCCAAAGAGATGCGAACTTTGTTGGTTCCGGTAAATCCTTCTCCATAAGAGGAAACTAGCTATACTCTAGTAAATCCCATGTGACCAGCACAATTGAGAGAAACAACCATGAGTAGTTAAATATCTTACTATCATTCTATACCTCTCAGCAGCTCGTGAGGAACTCGCTACACAGGTAGCTTGCCCAGTTGAACTATACACCCTCTGCACACTAGGCTGCCAATGAAACCACTGGTGTTGACACCTCATCCGCGCGACAATTTTGCATAATTTTTCCATCCAGAATCTGCATGGCAATCTTGATCGCCGGGTCCATAATTGATCCAGGTGGATATTGGTGGCCACCTAACAAGTCCATCTGGACCCCCATCATTGTTTCTCTCAGCATTTTCAGTTTCCTTAATTGTAGCACAACTTACTATTTTTAGCATTTTTTTGGGTCCTGAACTTCCGGAGCCGTTTTGAGGCCCTAAACGACGTTTTTTGGGAAATCTGGGGCAACATGGGTCCATG
>APFE030981371.1:13382-27441 GCA_000404065.3 Pinus taeda
ATTTACCCAAAACGGGGCCCACAATTTGGCGTTTCATCTTCTAAGGGTCGGTTTTGGAATGTGAATGGTTTTCCATTGTTTCTCAATAATAAATAGGCCTTCGAGCCTCATTGTAACATAGTTTTTGAACAGTTCAGAGGCATGTAGCCATCACATCTCTTCTCAGAGATAAGCTACCATCGCCCTAGCTAAATCTATTTCCATTTCTGATTGTAAGCATGTTTCAGTATTTTCCATTAATGAAAGGAAGTATTATTTCCACTGCATCTCTTTATTTATGGTTATCGCATCTCTGTATTTATGGTTATCTCTGTAATCTATTGCGTTCCTGTTTAAATCCGGATCAATAATGCTGGTAATTGAATACCCACACAGCTTTTTGACAAGTTTAAACTTGTCCTTCATCTTCTCAGCGAGGTCGCGCTCGCTCGTCCTTTCGCCAAATGCCTTGGACGGATTTAGTCCTAAATGGCGTAAAAAGGTGATCCGATGAATCAACATATCTATGATAGGGATCTATTCATTTAACCACGAGCACCCATCATGCACCAGGCATACCAGCTGCTTAATGACAATTAGGTTGATGTTTGACCGGTGACAGTGCGACACCCATAACAGGTTCAACAACCTTGATTTGTTGACTTCGCGAATCCATTCCACTGGCTCCAATGCAGTGACACCAGACTCCTTGTATAAAACCCTCTACATGAAGGTGTCAGTAGCAAGGTTGAGAAATCGCTCATTATCCGCCAAATCCCAGCCTTCAAGCTTCAATTGTGAGACCTGCACCAAGCGTGGACATTCAAAGGTGATATTCTCTCAAAACAAGGGTGTGTTGAGGGAGAACTATTCAGCATCTGGGTCCTTCGGGACCTTCACCTTGCCCTTTTGCAGAGGGATATACTCAGGTAGCTTAGAAATAAGGTCCACCCCCTTAATGTTAATATCCTTCGCGCCTTCCTCTGCCTCCAAATCGACCACCTTCCCCTTCTCCTTTGCACTCGACTTTTCTTTCTGTTGATCCTGTGTAGCTGCATGCTTTCGCAGTGACTTGCACACTGGCATCAACTTATTTTTCTTATCCTTCTTTGGCTTGGGGACCTCTCATCAGCGTTGGCTTCAGCTTAGGTGACCTTAGCGCCACAAGCACTGTTGCTAGAACCTATATACTCACAACCTCAAGGACAACTCCCTCAGAGTTAATAGACCCTCCCATAGTTGCAGTTTCCACAGGGCCTGGTCCTAACATGATATCATGAATAAGCTTTATGTCTGACTCAAAATACTGATCAAACACAGGGCTTGTGAGCAAATCTTGAAAAAAATCACGTTCATACGCAATAGAAAACACAACTCAGAAACTCTCAGAATGAAAATTGTTTCTCGTTGGGCAACCACGTGTATTTTATAGGTGAATTCAAATTCAAATTCAACCGTTCCCCCAAAAATCTGTTCATAATTTCGAGATTCGCGACATATTTCGAAAGATTTCATTCTTAAATTCAGCCTTAAACACCTTAAATGCCAGTTTCCCGCTCCTCTTAACCATCTTCTAGTAGTCAAATCATGAATAGTGTCAGTAACGATCACTTTCTGGCTGTGTTGTGCGGTCTCCCCTTCTATAGTGCAACTCCCTTAGTGCTTCTTATGGTACTGTGGCACCCTCCTGTTTCGCGCAGACCCTTTGTCACGTAGCTCTATAAATCAAGTAGTGTAGTTTATAGTCTTGTGCCTCCTTGCACCTGCGTGGAGTGCTAAGACTGTCCCACCATCATGTAGTCATTGAGATGGATCCTTGATGTATGGATTCAATCAGTTGCCATTTACTTTTCCCAGAAATGGATCTCCATTCAATTTCATAAGCTAAACTACTCCACCATCGGTAATCTCTTTGATAACATATGGCCCCAGCGAATGCATCTGAAAGTTTCCTAGAAACGTATTAAATTTACTATCATATAATAAAACTAAATCATTTACCTTGAAGGTGCATAGTTTGATGTGTTGATCGTGTCATGCCTTTTCGCATTCCATCTACACCTGCTGATGGAATCCAACCAAAAATCTATCATCCTCAAGCTCTGTCAGCTGCACGAGCCACTCTTCTAAGGCTCCGTGGTCCGCCATCCCTGTGAACGCCACTATGTGTAGACTAGGAATGATATACTCCATAGGCATCACAGCCTCTATGCCATAGACCAACCTAAACGGTGTCTAACCAGTAAGCTTCTTACAAGTAGTTCTATAGGCTCATAACACAGCTGGTATGCGCACGTCCCAATCATTCCTCTGTGCAATGCAAACCTTTGTTAGCACGTTCTCCAATATCTTATTAAACACTTCAACCATCCCATTGGCTTGAGGCTGATTTGGTGTACTCTTCTGATGATAAGCTTGGAATTCTTCTGTCAGCACGCTAATCGTTTCATTAAGGAAGTGCGTACCATGATCACTCATTAAAATTTTTGGGAAACCAAACCTAGTCAACACACACTCAAACAAAAATTTAGCTACTGTTGCCCCTGTACAGTCCTTTACAGGCTGTGCCTCTGCCCATCTGGTCAAATACTCGGTTACGGTGATGATATACTGCGTGCCTATCTTCTTTCATGGAGGCTAAATTGGTCCTACAAAATCAATTGCCCATTTCTCAAATGGTTGCAATGAGACCTCTGGATTTAGAGGTAGCTCATCCCTCCATGATGGCCTGTCGGTTCTCTGACATGCATCGCATGCCCTACAATATGCTTTGAAATCTTTATGAAATGTTGGCCACCACAACCCAGCATGTAAAATCTTCTGCACTGTTTCTTTTCCTGCATAATGGCCTCCCGCAGCCCCTCCATGACCTTCAGCTATGATATTGCTTCATTCCAAATCAAGCACATAGTGTCGCAGTATCTCATCCGATCCCATATTATACAAGTGACCTCCAATAACAGAAAAAATTTTTGCGCACACTACCAATTCCTTCTTTTTTTGACTAGTGTATCCTTCTGGAGCCATTCCCGTAGTCAGGAAGTGGATAATGTTTGCAAAATGGTTGTCTGCTATGCGTACCACAAAGAGCTGCGTGTCAGGCAACCCCTCCTCTAAATTGGTAGGCTCTTATCCTGTTTCGATGCATGACAGATGATCTGGCCCTACATTCAATCACCTTGGCTTCAGAATTACTTTGATATCATACTCTTGAAACAATAGAAACCATCTGCATATTGCCCCCCAACACAAACTTGTTGACTAGGTACTTTAATGCAGAATGGTCTGCATACATCTTAAAGTGTCCTGCTAGTAAGTAATGCCTGAACTTCTGGAGCACGTACACCATAGCCAACCCTTCGCGCTCTGTCGTCTAATAATTTTTTTCAGCCTTCGAAAACTTCCTTCTTGTAAAAGTTATTGAGTGATAAATTCTTCCAATCCGGGAAGACTAGGATCATCGCAGTAACCATTTTCTCCTTTAAAACATCTAGACTCTACTGACATTCTTCATGCCAACAGAATGTAGTGTCCTTCTTCAATAGTTTTTCCATTGGTGTGGTAATATGAGCATAACTCTCTATGAACTTCTGATAGTATCCAGTATGACCCAGTGTTGCACGTAGCTGCTTAACAGTCCTTGACGTCTCCATGTTAATAATAACCGTGATCTTAGCAGGGTCCACCATTAAGCCTTGTCTGCACACTACATGACCCAGCGAGATTCTGAAAGGGATGCAGAATAAACATTTCTTCAAGTTCAACGCGATATGATACCTTTGGCACTTATCCAACATCAAGTGCAAGCTAGCAACATGGTTCTTTACCAGTCCAAACACTGTCCAATCATCAAAATATACATCCAAAACCTTGTGAATGAATTCTTTGAACGCTGCAATGACTACGCGCGAGAAGATTGCTGGCACATTCTTAAGTCCAAAAGGAATTACCGCAAGGTGATCTTACTTATGTCTTTTGGCACGATATTTATCTGATGGTATCCAGAGAACCCATCAATGAATGAATATGCTTCCTGTCTGCCAACGTTATCCAATACCTCATCTGTGAATGGATTTGGAAAAGGATCATGAACACAAGCAACGTTTAGCTTCCTGAGATCTACACAAATCCTTATTTCATCCTTCTGCTTAGTTTCCTGAACTACCATAAGACTTACCCAATAAGATTCCTCCAATGGTTCAATAATACCCGTTGCCAACATCTTTCCCACCTCCAAGTAGACCTTTTCCTTGTACTTAGGATTAAGGTGATATGGCCTTTGCTTAATAGGCTTCGAGTTTGGTTTCAACATTATTTTCATCACTCCTAAATTGCTTATTAGCTCCTTCAAGTATGAAAACTTTGTAGGGAACAAATCTTGATATTCATGGAGCAACTCAACAACCTTATCTAATGTGGCATCATCCCAATAGTCCCCTATCTTCACAAACTTTGGCTCCACCTTTGTTCCAATGTTCACTTGTCTAGTCTTCAGCGGCGCGGTGATATCTGGATTCTCTATCTGTGGTTCCTCAACTTCGTGGTGACATTCTTCCTCTGGGATATTAATGTTCCTTGGATCCTCGTCTTCTTCTTCATCACTCACATTGTAGCACTCCAGTGCATGGTGTAGCTGGGTGGTCCAATATGGTTGAATCAAATCCAAGGGATCATGCGAATTCTGAAGATCGTTGCCTTGACCTCCTGTAATGCTTCATCAATGCATTTGAATCCATCCTGAAAATTGAATTTCATCAAAAATCCCTGTCTCAAATTATCCCACTCGTCATTGTCATGGTGGAGCTCTGTTTCCATTTACCAGTTCATTGGTATTACATCCAAAGTGTGACAGAACAAATGTACCCACTCCGGTTGCGGCTCTGCTCCATAAGTGTCAGTCCATTTTGCTAAGTAATCACACGGATCACTCCTCCCATCATATTTCTCTGTCAGTCGCACCTTTGGGTGACCAAACCACAACCACATCATTTTTATGTACTCGCGCCATCCATAAAAATTGTCTTTGTGTGTACCCCACCATCTGGCGGGTGTAGCGTGAAATGCCAAATTCGAGGCTTGGAAGCGATGCTTCTGTGGTACTTCCCTTTCAAATCCATCCAAAAATTGATCTATATTAGTTATACCATCATAATAAGGCAAAATCCTTACCTTTGATGATACACAGTGCAACAATTTAGTCATCATGTTATAGTGCAGTGTAGATACTTCATGCAACCTATTCTTCTAGTATTCTAACTCTTCATCTGAATCTGATGTACAAGAACTATCGCGGTCCCATGAAATGCGTCCATCTATTGTCGGATTCACCCAATCTTGATATCGCGCTGTTATTTTGTAGATTTGGTCCAAATCATCGTCACTTTCATAATTGCAGACCAGTTTAGCATAACGCAGTCCTTCTGCAGGGTCCAAAGGTACTACTACGCGGAGCAATTTCTTCTCAAATGACATTGTCTACTTCTTCAAATTGATTACCCCATTCATGTCAATAGCCCATTTGATCCCAAGGAGTGTGGGGTAAGGATTATTGTCATCGACAATCTCTATCACTTCGAAATCAGCCAATGCACTTGTGCCTTCAATATCTACTGTCACTCCCTGCAATCTTCCCATGGGGACAATCTCTGGTGATTTTCCATCCTCAATTGGATCGGAGACCATTGAAGCACATGTCTCCACATTCTTTCCCCTGTATGTTTAGGCAAAACATTCACATTCGACCCCAAGTTCAAAATAACTTGATCCATTTCATACTCCCCTATTTTCGTAGTGAGCCTCATCTCACGACCTATTCTTGCCTTATGCTTACCAATTTTTCTAACTACGTGAAGTCCTTTAGAAGCATTTTCTTTATTAGCGCACTTATTTATCAGTTCCTGTAACCCTTTCATGGCCTTGCTATCGCGCAACAACTTCATACATGTCTCCAAAAAGGTAGGAAGAATGGAGGGGTCCATTTCTTCAGATGGTTGATCCTGACTTCCTGAGCTAGAGGCCTTAGCGAAGCTTTTCTTTGCTTCCTTGGATGTTTCTTTCGCATGCTCCAAATCAAACCCAACTTATTTTTCTTGAGCCTTGCGGACCCATTCACTCTCTCCAGGCTACTTTCCTTTGTCCCCACCAGTCGTCATTCCACTTTGCAGCATGATATATACATTAGGATCCTTTTCGTGGGGTTCATCCCTCATCATCTACAGGTCCTGGGTAGGCTACTAAGGCTGCACCCTCTACTCCTGTATTTTATCTCTTAATACAGGGTAGTCTTCTATCGCGTGGTCAAACTGAGTACAGTATCGGCATGACATGTGGGTCAGGTTAGTACACCCTCGTGCGTAGTTTCCTGACACCCCACAATTGTAGCAAATAACTTTTCCCCGACCTCTTGCCGGTCCTCCTCCACCTCTGCCTCATCTGCACCGCTGATATCCTCTGCGCACTCCCCCAGCGCCTTGATCTAGAGGCCGAGTCTCTATCTACATTCGATATGCGGGCATTCTTTCCATCATCAACTCATAGCTACGATAGTTATGCTCATCATGGTCCACTGATTTGTAGAAGTTGTAAAAAAGTTGTTGCGATGTCTGTACAAATTTTTGCATTAAGTGACAATTGTTTGTCACATGTTTTCTAGCTACTTAATAGATAGCGCACCACAGTGCAGACCTTGTACTTGGACTTGCTTGAGCTTTCTGCCTCAAAGGCATCAACCCTCCTCCTGCAACATAGTTCATGAAGACAGTGCAATGATATTTATCTTGCCCCTAGCTCTTACATTTCAGACACCAAATTTCTTTGAGCACTTCTGGCCAAGGTGCTCTATCCTTCTTCAGACCTTGGAATTTTAGGCAAATATTCTGCAACTCCATGTGAATCTATTGCACTCCCAAAGTAGCGTCCTGAATCAATGTTTCATGTAGTCTCATCGCAATTTCCAGGGCTTCCTCCTGGGTCCCAATCTTTTGATGTGATAAAGCAACCCTTAAACAAGGCAAGAGCAAATCCACAAACCATTCGCGATGCTGCCCATCTGTAAGATTCATGTTAGATTCGCGGATCTAGCATTTTAATCTCTAATCGAGCTCCCAAGTGTTTCACCAGGCCTCATCATGATTTCTTTGAATCCAATGATTGATTGTACTTTAGACTTGGGCCTATTGAATTCGTTATTCAACGTAGTTTGAATGTTTGCCAACGCGGTCGTCAGGTTATCAGTGCAGTACTTAATATACCACGTTAGCACGCGATCCTGTAAAGCAGCAACCAACGTTTCTTTCTTCATCTGATCGTCTATAATATTCTTGGTTGTCCATATGACCTTTGCAATGAACCAAAAGTGGTCCGGGTCCTCATTTCCCAAACCCTTGAAAATGGGCAACTTCATTACATTTTCCATATTGAATGGTGGTATAGGTGGTGGTGGTGTGGGTGAAGGTGTATGTTGTGGAGGCAAAGATGGAGGTGGTGTGGGCGGATGGGGTATTCGCGGGAACCCTTGTTTTATTAACTAGAAAATGCTCTGCGGTGAAGCCTGTGCTGCTCCTTCATCGTCACTCAGAGGAGGCTCAATTAGCGGACTATATTCAGGGTTTTTTCTCCTTCTATCCATGAATAACTTTCCACTTTGCGTAGCTCCAAACATCAAGGTAATTGCATAACCCACTTTTCACATCAGAGCATTTTAATCCAGGTATTTAAAGATCTTAAATACTTACCTCGCAGTCCCTTGAAGAAGCTCTGCTCTACTTCATTGTAGCTAACCAAGGTATCAACCACGAATTCTATCACAAATTATCTAATGACACGATCAAGCTAGTGATCAACAACATGCGAGATCTTACCTTCAGAGGCTTCCAATCTCCGCACTAACTCCGGGGTCCACAGTATTAGACCGTCAAGCCTCCAACTTCCCTGGTCGTCTGCCAATTTAGCGATCCACTCGTATAGCTCGAATGGTAAGGAACAAAAGAAAATTTCATGTATCTCTATGTACAAATACCTTTCCAACCACTGTTCTTTCGTCAATCACGGATTTCTATTTTCTTGCGCCACTAATTCATGGATCTTCCTATCCAACCACTCCTCGATTTATTTCTTTGTTGGATTCCAGTGATGCAACATTACACATATCTTTATGCAGATCTCGGTCTCGACAACAGAACCATTTGTTGGCTTAGTGGGTCCTAATCCAGGTTCACAGTTAAGTTTTCCAAACAAATCCCTACACTACAAGTCCCTTCGGAATCAACCCAGGGAGCACAGACTGAAGTCTCACTCGAAGCAGTATGGGGGGATGCTGGAACCAAGCTTCCACACCCAAAGATGATCATAATGTCATTTTATGCCCTAAACCTGCCTTCGCGCAAATCAATAAGCCCTTAGCACTTATCGATATGGCTTCCTTTAACTTACCTTTAGACCTTCGTGAAAGTCTATGACTGTTTTTCACAGACCTTCAACAGGTGAATCAACCACTTATGCACCTCTGTGATCACTCCTAACTCTGTATTTACCTAGACCAGCTTAAGTGTTCAATAATTTTAACATGAAACAAGATATTCTTCATGTAAACAATTATTATTACTTGCGTTCATATGAAAATATAAATTGTGTAGAACCGAACATCAATACAGTATTATTTCATAAACACATCAATCATCATAAAATAATAGTGCATTCATCCATAATAGAAATAACTAGCCAAAACACAGGAGTTCCTGGAATAATCTCTTTATTAATACTTTAGTTCTACTTACAAACTCAAGACTTCCCTACGCACTCAGCAGTAGGGATTCGCACACTAAGCTGCAGACTCTACTCTAGGCCTTTGCGCACCTAATTGCAGAGCCTCTATTCTACTCTAAGACTTCTTCACTCTTACTCTTAATGACGCATTACATTCACCTTTATTGATATCTATTATGCCTTAGACTCTCTAAGACTCTCCTTTTTATACAATCCCATGGTCCGCGTACCATGGGTAGATCTACTAAAGCTGACACAACTTACATAAAAGAAGGGTATAACCCTTTATGACACTTTACTATCTACAGGCTCTGCGACCACAACTTGTGGAGACTTTACATTTGTTACAACAAAATTTTGGTGTTTTGCCCCAAAACTTAGGCTTTTGACCCTAGGGGACCCTGTCCCAACAATCATTGTGAGACACTTTCAGATACAATCCAAAAGTATCCCACCTATGACAAAAAGATGTATTCCATTGTGGAGGCCTGGTGAAAATCGAAGAATTACATTCTGGGGAAGGAAATGAGCATCCACCTAAACCACCAGCCCCTATAGTTCATATAGACATAAGGAAAGTTGCAGAACAATTACCATTAGAAATGGTCCACATATTTGCAACAGTTCCATTTGAACATTAAGCACAAGAAGGGAAACACCAATAATGTTGTAGACTACCTCATCCAACCACAGGTTATGGTGCTAACCACTGTGCTCGATTATTGTGGACACAAGATTTTGGGATGGCCACATCTTTACAAGAGTGATCCAAAATTTGACACCACATACCAGATGCTCCTATAAGGCAAGAAAGTTCTAGACTTTCACCTCTAGGGCATATTGCTATGCCACCTGGGACACCTCTATGTTCCTTCAAGTGAGCATGCCAAGATTATTTGGGAGGCACACTATAGTCGGGTCACTGGAAATTTTTGGATAGAGAAAATAGTGGCAATGCTGAAGAAGTACTTTTATTGGTCAAACCTTCGACAGGATGTTGGGAAGTACATCAAATCCTACACTTCCTACACCATTTCCAAACCTACAATCAAGAATCAAGGCTTGTATACTCGTCTACCTACACCTAACCACCCCTTTGAATCCATCTCTGTGGATTACATGTTGGGCCTTCCTTTACCAATCATGGAAACAATTATGTTTTTGTGGTCGTCGATAGATTCTCTAAGATGGGTCCTGGTGGCCTACAAGAAGAGTATCACAACATAATCCACTTCCAAAGTCTTCCTTGATTGAGTATGGGTACACTTTGGGATCCAACAGTCCATTACTTGAGATCAGGATAACAGGTTTGTAAGTAAATTATGTTCAAGCCTCTGGTCGTTGTTGGACACTAAGCTCACTAAGTCCATGGCTTTCCACCCCCAAACTGATGGCCAAACAAAGGTCATCAACAAGACGATCATGCACATCCTCTGCATGTACAAATCAAAGCATCCACACACATGGGATGAAGGCCTCCCCTATGTCCGTCACAGCTACAACAAAGCTCTTCATAGCTCAACTGCCTACAACCCCTTTCAAGTGTGGTTGGGATTCCAGCCACCATGTCCCATTGATGTTGCCATACCAATTGCATCTACTCAGGCAGATTCGACTCATGTCTAGTCTGAAGTAGATAGAGATACCAGCTTCATCGAATGCATTCAACACATCTTCCAGTAGGTCCCACGAGGGCTTCACCCAATAATCCTTTGACATATCATGTGCATTCGTGGCATATTAAACAATACCCTTAATTTGACTACATATTGGAAAATACCTCTAAAAATCACATTATTTAACCCCCTACAAATATGAACCTGTAACACCTTCCAAATTAAACAAATCCCTACTTTCACTAGATATTGTAGGTATCCATTTTTCATTAACATTTTTTATACCCCTTTATATTTTTTCATTAAGTTTGAGCTCCATTTTTTATACCTGCTAATATAAAAACCCTTTACCCCCTATATATCCCCCAACATATTATGTCACTTTTTCCTCAATATATATCCTCCAATATGAACCCACGTGATATGGTATTTCTCCCCCGGTGAAGCCCCCATGGCAGGTCCATCACATATTGGACAAATAAAATGATAAGTACAAACAACGTCATGATCAACATTGGGTGTCACACAAGTTCTAGGTGGGAAACAAAGTTTGGTTACATTTGCAAAAGGAGCGCTTCATTAGGGTCAATTGCAAGCTTCACTTGCTCACTACGGATTTAGGGGACAATGCTTTTGATCTCAACATTCTACCATCCCTTATCCTACACCCAGTATTCAATGTGGACCGGCTACGACCATACTTTGCCCCATCGTTAGACACATGAGACATTGCTGAGCAAATGACACCAATGGAGCTCAACCCAAGTTGTATCGAACATGACACGACTGATAGGATCACGGAAACACAATTCAAGAACACTTTCCACCATAGGATCCAACTATATCGAGTTGTCAAAGCTGGCCAACAACTCCACCAGGGCAAGTGGCTCACTAAGGACCGGGTTCAACAAAAAATTCCTCACCTCATGGAGGATTTGCATGCAATGGGGACCATTGTTTCCTAAGGGGTGAGGAATTATCTAGGTGGATATTGGTGGCTACCCACCTATTCCACCTAGACCTCTAGTTGGTTTAATCGGTTTCCTTGATTATAACACAATTTACTATTTTAGCAATTTTCAGGTCCTGAACTTTCAGAGTTGTTTTGACTCCCAAGCGATGTTTTTTTGAGGTTCGTAGAAGTATTGTAGCATGGTACTACTACAAATACTGTATTACTTGGAGAGACCTTTCTAACAAGGTATCGTACACACCAAACAAATATGATATGACCAAGTTACAACCCTAGGAAGATGGCTATCTAACTAACCCCAACGTGGCCCACAATCTCTTGGCGTTCCATCTCCTAGGGTTAGGGTTTTCCTTGTGTATGGTTTCCATTTGTTTTTCAATAATAAAAATTCCCTTTAGCCTCATTGTATCATAGTTCAAAAGGCGTGGAGCCACCACATCCGTTCTCATAGATAAGATACCATCACATGAGCTAGTTTATTTCCATTCTACATGTAAACAATTTTTAGTACTTTGTTATTAATGAATTGAAGTTATGTTTTCATTCTCTCTCTCTCTCTCTCTCTCTCTCTGTATATATATATCTTATATATATATATTTATTTATTTTCTTTTCTTCATAAATCTGGATCACAATGCTAGGTCACCCCAAGTAACTATAATCCAAGTTATCCTACTGATGTCCAAAATCAAATTTCTCCATTTGACTAAGGCACAAGTCAAATGAAGCATTTTTTTTTCTATAATTTTAACTCTCCCTCTTAGCAAGAAAAGGATTTTGCATCACCCCTATCCTGCTCGTAGGGAAATTGATCCAGGTGGATGTTGGTGGCCACCCACCTATCCCACTTGGACCCCCACAATTGTCTCTTTCAGTCTTTCAGTTTTCTTAATTGTAGCAAAATTCACTATTTTTAGTAGTTTTTTTGGGTCTTGAACTTCCAGAGCCATTTTGAGTCCCCAAACAATGTTTTTTGGGAAATCTGGGAGCAACATTGGTCCATGGACCAATGTTGCTCTTCCCAAAGTTGTATTTCTCTGACAAATCTTTCTAACGAGATATTGTGCACGTCAAACGAAGATTGTATGCCAAAATGATGACCTTGGGAAGTTGATGTACCAATTTACCCAAACGAGGCCCACAGTTTGGCGTTTCATCTTCTAGGGTTAGGTTTTTGGATGTTTGGGGTTCTCCATTGTTTCTCAACAATAAATAGGTCTTCGAGCCTCATTGTAACACAGTTCAGAGGCATGTATCTGCCACATATCTTCTCAGAGATAAGCTACCATTGCCCTAGTTGGTTTATTTCCATTCCTGTTTGTAAGCGTATTTCAGTATTTTACATTAATGAAATGAAGTATTATTTCCGCTACATCTCTGTGTTTATGGTTATCTCTGCAATTTGTTGCGTTCCTAATTAAATTCGGATCAGTGGTATCAGAGCGGTCTGCTTTTTCTCTGTTTTTCTTTGCATGTCCCCAACGAGGTCGGGATATAAGGAGTTAGGGCTTGAACTGGTCGAACCTTTGCAAGACCAACCTCGCAAATCCCAACAACCTCCCTTGGCGAATGAAAAGAAATACGAGGGGGCAGGAGGTCCTATCAATATCTTGCTCAAAGAAGCCCTCGAGCGACAAACGAACGCGATGATGGACAACTTTGCCTAGATCCTTCAGCGGCTACCCAGAGGCGACACATTGGCTTCCAATAGCTACTTTATAAATGCCACACCATTTAAGGTACAAGTTAATTTGGAAATCCCCATATTCGAGGGTCAGATAGACGCAAATGCCGTAGATAAATGGTTAAATCTATTAGAAGGGTATTTTTATGTTCATGAATTTTTGAGTTAGGAAAAGATTGTTTTCACCCTTCTCAAAGCAGCCCCCCATGTCAAGGATTGGTGGGAAACCTACTATGAGCAGAAGGATGAAAGTACAGGCTCACTATTTTCAGCCACACCCTCTTGGAATTCATTTCGAGACACCATCAAGGAGTAGTACTACTCTGTCAAAAGCTATGAGGACAAATACATAAAGTAGACCACGTTGCAACAGGGAAGGGACCAAGATGTGCTGGAGTTCACAAACATTTTTCATACCCTTCGCACACAGTTAGGTATCAAGGATCCTGAGCTGCATTTGGTACTCACATACTGTGGCTGCCTACATAGGTACATCCAAGAAGAGATGGAGTTCCTGAACATCTCCTTGCTTAGCGCGGCATACCGATACGCTATCAAAATTGAGCAGAAGTTTAAACAAAAGAAGCAAGACTTTGTATCTACAAATCCAAAGACCAAAGGACAAAGCCAAGGTGGGGTGACCCAAGACAACCCGTTGAAGCTACAATAAAAGAACAACACCACGAAGCCAAAGAAGAACACATGAAAGTGGTGTGAGTTCCATAAGAGCCCCACTCATAACACAAGTGAGTGTTAGACCAAGCAGTCGCTGGTGGCCGAGTTGAAGGCTTTAGAATCATATGCATGTTCTGACCTTGAGTCAGAACCCAACAAGGGGAATGGAAAAGGGAAGTAGATCATTGATGCAGAGCCCAGCGCCACTGTTGCCACTGCCAAGATCCAGAAGAATGAGCTCGAAGATCCAGAGGAGGGGGAGCATCTTTTCCACTCACAGATGTGGGTGAAGGGTTCGTTGCTGCAATTCATTGTCGACAGTGGAAGCCAAAAGAACCTCATTTCAGTAGAGGTCGTGAAGCGATTGAG